>CABFOW010001551.1:48191-129008 GCA_902141385.1 Timema californicum
CTACCAGTGGTTCATAATCTGCTAGTGATGGATGTTCTAGGGGTCAGGCTAGCAGTGGTTCATAACCAACTAGTGATGGATGTTCTAGGGGTCAGGCTACCAGTGGTTCATAATCTGCTAGTTTTGGGTGTTACAGGGTCAGGCTACCAGTGGTTCTTAATCTGCTAGTGTTGGGTGTTACAGGGTCAGGCTACCAGTGGTTCTTAATCTGCTAGTGTTGGATGTTCCAGGGTTCAGGCTACCAGTGGTCCATAATCTGCTAGTGTTGGATGTTCCAGGGGTCAGGCTACCAGTGGTTCATAATCTGCTAGTGTTGGATGTTCCAGGGGTCAGGCTACCAGTGGTTCATAATCTGCTAATGTTGGATGTTCCAGGGGTCAGGCTACCAGTGGTTCATAATCTGCTAATGTTGGATGTTCCAGGGGTCAGGCTACCAGTGGTTCATAATCTGCTAATGTTGGATGTTCCAGGGGTCAGGCTACCAGTGGTTCATAATCTGCTAATGTTGGATGTTCCAGGGGTCAGGCTACCAGTGGTTCATAATCTGCTAATGTTGGATGTTCCAGGGGTCAGGCTACCAGTGGTTCATAATCTGCTAATGTTGGATGTTCCAGGGGTCAGGCTACCAGTGGTTCATAATCTGCTAATGTTGGATGTTCCAGGGGTCAGGCTACCAGTGGTTCATAATCTGCTAATGTTGGATGTTCCAGGGGTCAGGCTACCAGTGGTTCATAATCTGCTAATGTTGGATGTTCCAGGGGTCAGGCTACCAGTGGTTCATAATCTGCTAATGTTGGATGTTCCAGGGGTCAGGCTACCAGTGGTTCATAATCTGCTAGTGTTGGATGTTCCAGGGGTCAGGCTACCAGTGGTTCATAATCTGCTAATGTTGGATGTTCCAGGGGTCAGGCTACCAGTGGTTCATAATCTGCTAATGTTGGATGTTCCAGGGGTCAGGCTACCAGTGGTTCATAATCTGCTAGTGTTGGATGTTCCAGGGGTCAGGCTACCAGTGGTTCATAATCTGCTAATGTTGGATGTTCCAGGGGTCAGGCTACCAGTGGTTCATAATCTGCTAATGTTGGATGTTCCAGGGGTCAGGCTACCAGTGGTTCATAATCTGCTAATGTTGGATGTTCCAGGGGTCAGGCTACCAGTGGTTCATAATCTGCTAGTGTTGGATGTTCCAGGGGTCAGGCTACCAGTGGCTCATAATCTGCTAGTGTTGGATGTTCTAGGGGTCAGACTACAAGTGGTTCATAATCTTCCAATGTTAGATGTTCCAGGGGTCAGGCTAACAGTGGTTCATAATCTTCCAATGTTGGATGTTCCAGGGGTCAGGCTAACAGTGGCTCATAATCTGCTAATGTTGGATGTTCCAGGGTCAGGCTACCAGTGGTTCATAATCTGCTAGTGTTGGATGTTCCAGGGGTCAGGCTACCAGTGGTTCATAATCTTCTAATGTTGGATGTTCCAGGGGTCAGGCTACCAGTGGCTCATAATCTGCTAGTGTTGGGTGTTCCAGGGTTCAGGCTACCAGTGGTTCATAATCTTCTAATGTTTGATGTTCCAGGGTTCAGGCTACCAGTGGTTCATAATCTACTAGTGTTGGATGTTCCAGGGGTCAGGCTACCAGTGGTTCATAATCTACTAGTGTTGGATGTTCCAGGGTTCAGGCTACCAGTGGTTCATAATCTTCTAATGTTGGATGTTCCAGGGTTCAGGCTACCAGTGGTTCATAATCTGCTAATGTTGGATGTTCCAAGTGCCAGAGATCCAACACACGTTATTGTTGGATGTCCTTATCAATAACGAAATAGTCCAGTCCACATCCTCTAAAACAGTGGGTTCCAAAATGTATTTTAGCCTAGTTCCCGCTTCTAGTATTGGATGCTGGCTACCACCCTTCCACCCAAAGTTAAATATAATTATCACGCTGAAATAAGCAACAATAATCTTAAACTTATGCTATATTTATTTCAAACTAAATAAAGATGGGTAGTTACGGAACCACAAACCCCATGACTGTGGAGGGAGGGGGGGGGGCGCAAATGTTTGGAGGGATATGGGGGTGCTAAGTTAGGAGGGTTTTTATGGGCGCTAGCTTTTAGAAGAGTCAAGAAAAGGATTAAACGGACAATCTAATTTTTTCTCACATTGAGGACTATCTTCATTAATTTGTTATTGCTTATGCAATTTTTATTGTATCATATTGTAGAAGGTACTAATTTTTTTTATATATATCCAATAATTTTTTATTTATTTTTTTGTAAAAGATTATGCTATGGTATTTTATAGAGGCTATATAAATATAATGCACACTTCCTTTGATTGCTAATTTTGATTTTACTTATTCAAGAAATGTATTTCAATCATATCATTTTCTATTCTTTTCTTCAATAAGTATTCATTATAAAATAAATGGTATGACACATACCATAGCTTTCACATATAGTGTATTATAGCATGGGAGAATATGTTAAAACGTATGTTTTTAGTGAACTATCCCTAAGTAAATTCCCCAGTAAAATTATACGGCTGTGTAATACCAATAAACAATCTTCATTATACATTCTAAACCAAATTATTCAAAAACTTTTTAACTTTACCAAATACCCATTTTTAAGAAAATGGATATAGCCATTTATAAAATATTTCCATTTTTTTTAAAATCACTCATCATTAAAATTACTACTTAACAAATTTTCCCCAAAAAATAACAATACATTTTTTTATTTTATATTGTCAAATACTCATCATATATTAAAAAAAAAATCGTTGGAGCATGTCAACATGTGACTGTGTCCGAGTAATAGTTTATGGAATTGAAATGTGTCGTATTCCCTCTCTTACTTGCCTAGATGTTTCGAATTTAGAAAATAATTTCAGCTGTCTGCTGATATGTGAGCTGCGATGGAGTCCACTGTGAAGAAGAAAAAAAGGAGTCAGCTTCTGGTTCAGAGCGTACCAATTGGATGAGAAGAAGAATGTGTGAGATGGCTGGTGGGTGGCTTCCAACCACAAGAGTTTGGAAGCGAGCGTCGGAGGAACCACTTTCAGTAGTAGGCTTGTACATATCGTCATGGCTGAGGGAGTCAAGAGTTTATATTTGTGGGAACTGAAGCCACCTCCGGTCAGGTAGGAACTCGTTCCTGTTGGCAAGTGGACCTCCACTAGCTTAAAGGCCAATGCTTTATCGGTTGCGGCTTTTTTGAGGGTCCAAAAGCCTGCATGCGCAGATGAAGCCAGCGGAGCCACTCTAACTCCCAGAGTTGAACATACCACTGACCGAAGCCAACCATAATCACCCGCCCTTCTCGAAGCGGTGGAAAATTCTGTTCTTAGTAGGGCCAACAAAGCTAGCAACACGAAATCCCAAATTACCAAAGAAGAGCGTGCAAGTGGTAGTCTACAGAAGAAATCGTTCCTTTTCAGGACCAGAAACTCCAGTGCAGACAAAGCCTGCGAGGCCCCTCAGCTCCTAAATATGAGCGTGCCCAAGTGGCTCGCAACAAGAATCGATTTCCCTTCTCAAGACAAGTGATGATTCTGCCCTTTATAGGGCCACCGGGGCATCCGGTAAAGCTTCCTCAGGACTCAGCTTACGGGTTAGAGGCGGCCCCCTAGAAAGCGTTGGTAGCAATGCTGGCAGGGGCGACTCCAATGGAGCCCCTCCAACTCTCGGAGGTGTGCGTGCAGCTGATGGACACAAAGTACTGGTGGCCCTCCTCAGGGTCGGCAACCGAGAAATTTGGTGGGATGATGACTGCTACCACTATAAGTAGGGTTTAAGTCTAGCGGTAACTACGTAGGCTCTAACTAGGTGTAGCATAGCTGATCCACGCCAGAAAATACCACTGCGAGCGTCAATAACTCATGCACTAGCGCCAGGCCTTCAATTACGCGTGTCACTTTCCTCAAAAATATAACCAAGGTGTTACCATAGGTAAGAGGCACTCTGCTGACTTTTTGTAAGATTAGAAAGGCCGATTGATACGCTTCTCGCGTGTTAAGAGCTCGCGCGTGTCCTTGGACTGTCTTTAGGATCAAACCTCTCGTCAACACGTGATGGGTCGGATGGGTATAAGCCCGTAAGACACCACCAACTAGGTTAGACTGGCATTGCCAAGAGGCTACCGGGAGAAAACCCCAAGAATTTAGGTGACACCTTTAACTGTGGACACATAGCGAAAGGTAGCCTGGACCAAAGTGTGCCTGAGTAGGGCCAGGTTAGGAAGCGGTGGAAGCCCTTTAGTAAGAAAGCAAGCCGCTCCCTACCCCAACCAGGACCAAGCAGTTCTTGGCCAGCCTACAAGCACAAGTGGAATATCCCTACCATCATCATGTGAGATGTGGAATACTACTCCCAGGTGATGAAGGTCATACGCACCAAGATTCAAGAGCCTCTACAGGTTTAAGGAAAACGGGAGATCGCGTGCGAATCCAGTGTGGCTTGGAGGGATCTTACCACACCGTTAAAAGGCTTCTTCTTAGCCTTGGTGTCCAACACTGGTCCTACGTGCTGGGTAAGTTGCAGATGATCATGGTTTTGGAGGGACTTCTGAGCAACACAAAACTGGATAACGTCCAGGGAGAGCTGGATTAGATGGGATTTCCCGTGAAATTCATCACCCATTTGACTGTTACCACGTCGTCTTGAACACGTATGCTCCGGTGCTACGGGAAGCTCCTATATTTTTGGATTTGTTAAATACTATCATATTTGTCAGTTTAAAACTTAATGTTTTCCATTATACTTCTAAGAGTTAAATTTTTTCCCTAACCAACTTAACGGACATTTATTGCTGTTTATTATTCTTTGGTCCTCAGTTTAAACTTGTTTATCAATTGTAATTTTTTTTATAATAATAAATATATTATTCTTACATATTTATTTCTCCTACTCTTATGAAATATTTCCCACACTTTACTTTGTTATACATATACTTTGTAATAGTTATCGTTACCTCCTCTACACATTAGTGTGAAGGTGAAGTCACGATACAATTGTAAGTACGCGTCTTATCAAAGGGATCTTCAGAACAAATTTGAAGAAGGTTGTTAATAGTTGGTTGCCCGGGTTATTATAGACGTTAATTACATTACTTGTTGTAAAATATATACATTGTCCATTTTCTAGATGAACAGCTAAATCCATAACCCCTTGAATAATACCCACTGATAGTGTTCCCTCTCATTGATAAAGTTAAGACAAAACGTCCCTTTATCACTGTCCCAATTGTTTTACTTACATTTTATATACTCAATATACTTGATGAAACTGCACATTAATGTAAGAAACGAAAAATTGTCTATCGCCAACGCTCAAAAACAGATCGTTGCTGAGCACCCTCCAGGATTACGGCTGTCTACGGTAATTGGGATATCTGTCATGATCTTCACTGTAGCTCTTTGAAAGCTCTTTTGATAGATTTGTTGCATGCGTAGAGACGATCGATCCACATGTCCATATGGGAGGCATATGAAATAGATGTATTCACAATACAGGTGAAGATAAGTTTAATAAGAATGAGTTAAAATTATTTTATCTGGATAATATGCTTTGCAGAGACTTGTATTGACAACTCCAGTAAAAGTTAGTAACAAAATCAACCCCTTCGGTGCTCGCGTGGTCTAAGCTAGCTCATACACATTCCACTAAACTCGCACAGACTGCTGTTGCGTATTGCACGCTATCCACAACATTGTGTAAACATCATTCCAATTTTAGTTGTAGGGATTGAATGATGCCTGAATTAGAATGTTAGACATAACTATTGCTTGTATTTAGAATAAAAACAAAGTTTATAAACTGAATTTCCTCGGTTATTTTCTACAAAACCATCCAATCACGCCTTTCTTATACACTTCCCCTTTCTCTTCTCAAGGTTACAAAAGATCGTAAATATTATTTTGATGATGTTGACACCCTCAGAGAATGAAATGAATGAAGTGGACTATCTCGAAGGCCTATGTGTGTAGTCCGGATAGGTATAAGTTAAAATAAATGGTACGGATCTCAACACGGACTTTCTCGCTCTATTGTTTAGAAATGAAGATATTTTTACCTAAAACTCGTAATACGATGCACGTCCAGAAAGTAAGAGTACTCGATTTTTCTATTTTAAAAATAAAATTGTATTTAAACCAAAATAACAGGATTTTGTTGGTAAATATGTCAGTTATTTCTCCACTAAGTCGCCTTCCCATTCTATGCAGATTGTGAGCCGTGGCACAAGCTTTTTGATGCCCTCCTCAAAGAATTCTCCCGCCATCTCCTTCTTCCAGTTCAGGACCTCTTGTTTCACCTCCTCGATCAGTTGATTTTTTTTCACCCATGTGAATCTTGAGGGAGGTGAAAAGATGAAAGTTTGAAGGTGCCAAGTCAGGGGAGTATGCGGGGTGGTTCAGAATGAGTCCCAAAGTGCCTTAGTGACGTTGGCAGTATGCGGGCGGGCGTTGTCGTGCAACAAGCGCACTCCCTTCGTCAACATTCCCCTCCATTTGTTTTGAATTGCTCTCTTGAGCTTTTTTAGGGTCTCACAGTATCATGCTGCATTAATCGTCTCCCCCTCAGGCCGAAATTCGATCAAAATGATCCCTTTTCGGTCCCAAAACATAGCGGCCATGATTTTTTTGCCCGAAATTGAGGTTTTGAATTTTTTGGCAGATGGGGAACTGGTGTGCTGCTACTGTGATGACTGCCTTTTTGTCTCAGGAGTGTAATTGTAGCGTGTCAATCAGATTGATTGATCGCCTACAAGGAAAAAACTAACTATTTATCAATATTCGTGTAATTGGGTGCCACGTTGGGGTTATATAGAGATATTAAAAGATAAACTACCTCAAAGTTGTACTCTAATACAAAAAACGGCGTACTGGCCTACGTTCAAAACACGTGGATTAGTCAAAAAATTAATTTACATTTTTATAATTGCGGTTCTAGATATCACAAAAGAAGACTAATGTTATTAAAGTTATGAATAAGATTTGTGAATATGTGCCCTAGTTATTAAAAAGGGGTCTGATACAAAACTTACAACTAACCATGTGGCCGTTAATATAATTTAAAAAATATACTTCTATATCATTTCTTTTCGTAAAACAAACAGTGAAAATCAAATAACTAAATTAATACTGATGCATTATGATACAGGATATATGTGTATAAAACTCACCCAAGGACAGATGCCTGCAGATATCGTTTACTCATTTCACAAAAACACAATTTTCTATTATGGCGGCTCCACGTGGCGTGGCTTGGCCGGTCAGTAGAAAAGAAGGGGTCGAAATGGAAGAGACGCAGCGATCCCACCGCGCAACTCACTCCGCGCCTCTGGTGGTCGACAGAAGAAGCTCGTCAGTTTCTTAACTCTCTTTCTCTTTCCCCTCTCATTCATTCTCCCTTATTCTACCTCTGCTTCGTAATTCATTCTCCGTTATCCCCCTTTCATGTTCGTGTCTGATTGTCGCTATATAAGGGTAGCACCATGAGCTCATTTATGCACAACGCCTTCTCTCAGCCTAGGTACTAGGACGAAGCTCTGCCGGTGAGAAAACTACCAAGAAGGACCATGGGGTTCGTGGCGTCGGATTCGCCGCCATAGCATCGACGTTGCTGGATGAATCGTCGGAATCAACGAGCTGGACACCAGGACAACTCAACTAGGGTATCAGTATCCAGCCGGGGTCGTTTAGTCACTAGCATGTAGTCAGAAGATACTTTATTTTTTATTTGATATGTTGTAAATAGTTATTCGGAAGTCCTTTAATTTTGCAAGAGAAATGTTTCATTTTATTAGATTTGTATCATGTTCAGAACTAGCTAATGCTAGAAGTATCGTGGTAATATTTCGCCTGTCTGTCTGATTGACAAGTCAGATGTTAATGACTCTTAAAGTCAATTGCTGAGTGCCTTTGTATTTTGGTTTTATTTTGTTAGACCATGTATCATATTCAGAACTAGCTAACTTCGTTATGCTAGAAGTACCTTGGCAATATTTCGCCTTTCTGTCTGATGGACATGTAAAATTTTAATGACTCATAAAGTCAAATGCTGAGTGCATTATTGTATTTTTGGACACGGTCCTAACGTCTATGCCTCTCACTTGGAAAATGTGAATTTTAGTGTGGTAAATGTACACTAACTCACAAGTTCCTATAAATCTTGAAAAGGTAAAATAGTTCATGACACCCTAAACGTCATGTGCATCAGTACTTTGTTATTGATGGTTATCGCCAGGAAGTCTGTTTCTTTTTTCTGCCTTACGCAGTGTAGTTGTAAATCATAGAGGTTTGACTATGCAGTCCATGTTCATTAAAGGTTTTAGTTTGGGTGCGCAACCCGTGGAAAGTGACTGTTTGTCATAGTGGGGTCCGCGCAAATAATATTTTGTTTTGCCCTGTAAATAAGTTCTTAAATTTTGTGGTTGTTCAAAATTAGGTTAATGTACTATTGAATGCATGGGTAGTACCGTAGTGGGAACATGACCTGCCATAGTACTTTAATGACTTCTGGCCCTTAGCCATCATCCAGCAGGATTTACCAGTCAACTATCCAACTATTTTAGTAACACTAAACCTTGTCGAGTGAGACTGTGTAAATGTTATACTGTAAATTTGTTCTATATTTTGCTTTAACTAATTTTCATATTACTCTCCTTTTAGAAATTCTACTGCCTCTTGACTGGTCACTGTGTTGCCCAGGTTACTGCAAGTAATCAAGTAATCACTCAAGGATATTTGTCTTGAGAAGAGAATTAACATGCTATCATTTTCTGCCTAATTGTAAAACTTGTAAACTGTAACACTTCTAATGTCTACTAAATAAAACTATTGTGAAATTGAAATGTTAAGTTTTCTAATTTACATAGTAGTAGTAGTAGGAAGTTGGTACATAATGAGCCACCCAGGTTTCATCTCCAGTCCCAATCGAGCTCAGAAAATCCTCACCTTCCAATTCAAATCGCTCAAGGAACTCACAAGTGCTAGCGACCCGATTCACTTTGTGCTGCTATGTCAGTTGTTTTGGGATCCATCTTGCGCACAATTTTCGGAATCCCTACGTTTCTGTAATTGTTTCGTGTAAGAGAGATCTGGAGAGTTGTGGAAACATCGCAGAAATTTCATCCACTGTCAATCGGCGGTCTTCAGGAACAGTTTTCTCGATTTTTTGCACCAACCCATCGGTCCAAATGAAAGGTCTTCCACACCTCTGATCGTCATGAACATTCGTTCTGCCTTCTTTAAATTCACGACACCACTTAAACACGTTCGTTCGCTTCATAACACCTTCACCATAAACAGTTTTGATCCGTGAAAAAATTTCAGTCGGTGTTTTTCCTTCAGCGAGAAGGAACCTGATGACAGCGCGCACCTCGCACTTGGCGGGATTTCTTATCGACATACTTCACACAAAGGGACACTACAAGGCGAGTTTTCATACTAACGAGGTCCGCCTGTGCTCGTTGTGTTCAGAAGAATCCCCCACTACCACTCAGGGTTGCCAACCTTGGAAAAAAAAAATTCTCAAAGCCCGAGAGGGAATCAGTACTCTTACTTTCTGGACGTGCCTCGTATATGCAAAACGAAATAATATACACTAGCAAATCCAAAAATAAATTGAACTATACTTACGTAAAACTTTTTTGGGTACCAATTTTAAATTTCGTAATTTTATTTTTAAGGATTCAATGTCTTCATTTGTATGTTTGGACCAATAAAAAAGATAAATATTGAGTCCACAAGGCTCAACACTTCGTATTAAAATGTCAACTTCCGGTTAAAATTTTAACATTTTATTAGATGTTGCACATCTTAAGGTCATCACATTTTTAATAAATTCCTAATTTATAAATTTTGACCAATAAAAAATGTAAATATTGACTATTGAGTCTAAAATGAAAGAGATAGATTATTGTTGTACAAACATTTCTTCTAAGAGGTTAAAAAAAAACTTTTTGAGAGACTTACTTATATTTAATTACTCTATGGAATTAGATAAATATTTCGTCAAAACTTAAGTAGTATCTCTTTAGAACTAAAGCTCACAAAATTGTATTAATATATTTTCCAATATCTCAGAAACTGTTGGTTTTATAAATATATATTTCAAATTTTTATTTTTATTTTTAATAATACTACTATTTTGCAATAATAAGTTATTTAGTATCTCAAATTGTTGTGGTTATAGGGAAAATGGGCCTAAAATGACATACCATTTTTAAGTTTTGAGATTACTTCTAGAATATTCTTCTGAAATATATTGTTTCTAACTTTTTGTAAACTATGATATATAATCTTTCAAATGGAAACCAAAAACATCACTTATACATATATTTATTAGTTTAAAAAATCAAATAGAAAAATATAGCACTGTGCCATTTTATACATAGACTACTGTATGGGTAAAATGACAAATATTTAATCTTATACAGAAAAAACATTAAATATACAAATTAAACCTATTATTACTTTTGTTGTATTGTATGTATGCAAATATCCCACACAAAATATTTTTCCCTCTTAGCAAGGCCAGCGCACTCATTATGAGCCCAGATTTTGCAAATCGAACATCTTATCCATGATTCGTTTGGCTTTGAATGGGAAAATGTATCATTACAGTAGAGGAAAGCACAGTCATCATTTTCATCAGCGCAAGGGTCTGAATTATATAATTCTTCACCCTCAAACTCAATTCTCTTTCGAGCTTCTCTCGATGATCGATGCTGCTCAGCTAATTTCTTCAAATTATTTTTTTCTCCAAGCTGTTTTATGTTTGGACTTGTGTTAAGAAGTCCTGAATGAATCTGTGTGGTTTTTCTTCTTTTTATCAAGTTGGTGCAGCTGAAGGTATTGGAGAGATTTGATTTAAAGGAATTGTTGATATTTTGTCTGTTGTAGGGGACACAGAATCTACTGTAGGGCTATGGTTTGTTTCTAGAGGAGATGAAATAAATCGTTTTGGATTAGAAGTTCTAGGAAGATTTACTTCGTCATCTGAATTACTGTTGTTAGGTACTGGCATAGGCTTATCTGTTGTTTCAGCTGGGGTGAATAAATAATCTTCAAAAATATCTGGGTTCAGTGGCCAGAGCCCCGTATTTAAGATCACTTTTGGCAATAGCCACACTTGCTGATTTCCCATAGGCATTCGCAAATAGTCCACTGATTTTATATTGGGTGACTGTTCACCCAGGATGTGTCTTTAGCCACTTTAACACCTCTTGGTTGTAATACGTTTTCATAGGGCTATAAAATGCCACATATAAGCTTTGGAGTCTATGTGTGTAATGGGGGGATTGGGGGCTAGGGGGGGGGGGAGATTAGACAAAGCAAAGAAGACAAACACAATTTTCTTTAGCACATTTAAGCACATTGGCATGTTTGTGACTTGAGTGACCGTCAACAATCAGTAACACTTTATTCTTCTTATTGGCTTTAACAAAGTTAATGAAATGTTGCAGCCATCTTAAAAAATACATCTCCAGTCATCCATAAACTCTTTTGAGCAATACCAATTGTTCATAAAGGGGCTACATCTATTAATTCGTTCTTCCTATTTTTCCTGGAGAGTATCAAAACAGGAGGGGCAAAGCTACCTGCGGGATTCATGCCTCTCTGAGCACTTGTAAATGCACCCACTTGTTTTTTTTTCAGTTGTTGCAAACACCTTTTGAGGAACCTGAACAGTAGATAAGGCAGACTCGTCCATGTTATATATTCTTGAGGGCGATATTCCTTCGTTATTTAAAATTTCTTCATAGACTGTGAACATTTTTGCAGCTTGTGACCTATTAAAACCCATTGCACGAACTGCAGAAGTAGCTTCTGGCTTCCTTAGAGATATGTCTGGATTGCGTTGCCGAAATCATTTTAGCCGATTCCAACCAGCCATTTTTTTTTTCTCATGGTTGAATCTGAGGCAAATTATTTTTCTCCGCAACTGTATATGCAAATTGTATAACATCGTTGCATGTCATACCAAACAACCAAGATTCAAGCGGTTAAATACTTAACCAATTCACGTTCTAATTCTTGGTAAAATGTGGACTTGAATCTACCCAAACCCTTGATAACACCTTGAATATGCTTGTTTTAATTTCTGGCCCGCCTTCTTAAAGTTTCTTGTGGTACTCCAAACAGTTTAGATGCCCTAAGGCAACCCATTTCCCCATTATTTACCACATCAATAGCCCGTCTTCCTATCACTGCCTTTTTATATTTCTTACGTAAGTCCCAACCACCTGCGCACAAAATATTTGAATTTAATATTTAAAATAATTTAAATATCTATTGAACTAAAAATTGAAAAATGAGGCCTGGACACGAGAATTGAACCCGGGCAAAGGTATAATTTTTAAATTATCAGAATACGATATCTAGATGCGGCTAAGACTGTAAGTAACACAAAATAGCTTTGCTATTTAATCTAAATAACATTATATATTTAATTTGTATTTAAGTTAAAGCGTGAAGGGCATACTTTACTGGAGGAATGTACTTAGAGTAAAAAAAATTCAAAAAAATAGCTTTCTAGTGAAAGTTATTTGTACCAACCAACAGGGCCGTAGCGAGGGGGGGGGGGCAGCAGGAGCAGCCGCCCCGGGCGCCGGGCTCGAGGGGCGCCATCAAGATGTATATTTAAAAAATATAAAATGTAAGATTGCGAAATTTATTCGAACGCGCAGTTAAAAAGACGTATACAATTCTCCTTTAAGAATAAAAATGGTGACTTGATGAAACTTCCATCATCCGAACACAAAATGTTTGTAGAGATTTGTCTTGGGTGACACTGACAGTAAAATCTACTATGAATATGTGACGGACGAAGGACAACATTCCAAGCGAGGGGGAGATAGCCAAGCGGAAGTAATTAGGGGCTGTAACTTGACTGTCTGCTTAGGAATGTGGTCTCTTTGTTTTGGCACCTGCGAAGGGGGGTAGCAAGTAAGACAAGCTGCCAGTGAACAGTTAGTGTGCGGTACGCGCAGTGTTTCGTGCCAAGGGAGGGCAGCAGGGGCGGAAGTAAAACGACCGAACGTGAAAGGAGCCGTGCAGAGAACGGCCCGAACGGGGAACGGAACGTAATTAACATTTATCTGAGAAGCGTGTGACAGTATAAATTTTAAATGTGAAATTTGCTCGTTGCCGTGACACTGTAAATGACATTTATTTGATTAGCATTGTTTGTAAATTTGTATGACTTTATTGATTAATTTGCGTGTGAATTATTACACTGTGCCACGTGTGTGTGTGTCGAAATGGGGCCTACAAAGTTGTCGGGAGCACAAGGCAGAAAACGGAAAAAACAACAAGAGGCTGATAACATAGTCCAAGCCAAGCAGTGGCAAAAACTGGGTTGGGTAAAGAAGGTGGATCCTTCAACCGCTGCTCTACCACTACAGCAAGGTATTGAAAGTAGGCCATCTACATCAACATTTTTAGAAAATGAAAACTTTACTAAAGTAACTAAGCATGTAACTGGTAGTGTAAATGTACATTCAGAGGGTTCTAGAACAAATCTTAACCAGTCCTTTCCAACATTTACTCCTTATGAAGATGTACAGGAACAGGATTTGGAAAAAGAACCAACCAAAATTCAACTAAATTTTAATGATCCCACAACATGGTCTGATTTGAATGACCATATGAGAAGCTTATTAGTTGAACATGGTCCAGAACAAAATAAAACCGGTAATTTTCTTTTATCAATTAATTCAGAAAAAAGGCATTTTACGGGAAGTTGGTTCCATAAAAAACTTTTGAACGGAGAAAGTGTAGAGCGAAACTGGCTAATTTACAGTGAAGAGAAAAAATCTATTTACTGTTTTCCCTGCATGCTATTTGGAAAGCATTCTAATTCATGCTTGGCAAATCCAAAAGTAGGATTTTCTGACTGGAAAAAATTACACCCTCGAATTCCAGAGCATGAAAATTCTGTAGAACACCGTGAATGCTATGTTACATGGAAAAACTTTGAAAAAAGGATTAAAGAGGGCAGTACAATTGATACTGAACTACAGGAAATTATCATAAAAGAAAAAGAGAAATGGCGGCACATTCTCAAAATTATTGTTGATTGTATTTTGTTTTGTGCAGTCAACAACTTGGCTTTTCGAGGTTCAAGTACAAATATACGCGATGCCAATAATTGTGGTATTTTTTTAAATTTGCTAGAGTTTGTTTCTCATTATGATAAACAGCTAAAAGAGCATATTACCTTAAGCAAAGAAAAAAAAGGAATTACAAATTACTTTTCTCCAACAATTCAAAACGAGTTCATCAATTTAATAGGTGACACTGTACGCCAAGAAATATTAAAATACATAAGAGAGGCAAAATATTTCTCAATTTCATTTGATTGTACACCAGATGTAGCCCATCATGAACAAATGTGCCAGATTATTAGGTACGTGAAAGTTTCAGAGGGTGTTTGCTCTATTGAAGAAAGTTTTATTGATTTCATAAAAACTAGTAAAACGACTGGAGCTGGTTTAACTGAAGAGATTCTACAAAAAGTAGAAGCCGATGAACTTGATATTCAAAATTGCCGAGGGCAAACATACGATAATGGTTCAAATATGGCTGGGAAGTATTCAGGAGTCCAGGCCCGTATACAAACAATTAACAGCCATGCACGTTTTATGCCATGTGCTGCTCATTCATTGAATTTGGTTGGTGTTCACGCTGCTGGAGTTTCTCCAGATGCTATCACATTTTTTGGAACAGTACAAGAACTGTACAAATTGTTTGCTTTCAGTGTCAAAAGGTGGGAAATATTATCCAACAAACTTTCTACCACTCTCAAGCGTCACTGTGATACAAGATGGGCATCCAAATATTCTGCTGTTCATGCACTTTATTCACAGCTTGATAAAGTCGTCGAGGCCTTAGAGGAAATTTCTAACAACCCTCAATTCCATGACTGTTTATCAGTGGTTAAAAGTCTTCTTAAACAAATTAATTTTAAGTTTGTTTGTTACTCTGTTATGTGGGACAAAATACTAAATCAGATCTCCCGCGTGAATGAACAGCTACAGCACAAAGATATGACCGTGGACCGTGCAGTTAGTCACTTGACTGGATTGAAAGATGCCTTACAAGATATCCGAGACACAGGGATTGATGTTATACTGGATGAAGCATCGAACATCTGTGCTGCAACATCTCTTGGAATTGACTGCTTTTTCGAGGAGAAAAGAGTAAAGAAGAGGAAAAGACTAACTTTGGAAGAAAGTGAGGACACTGTTTTGACAGGAAAGCAAAGGTTCAGTATGGACTTTCATGTTATTTTGGACAAAGTCTTAGAACAAATGGAATGGCGTTTTAAATGTTTTAGTGAAGTGTTGGATGACTTTAATTTTTTAACGGGCAAGTCCTTGCATTCTATGACTGTAGAAAATTTAAAAGCTAATGCAAAACGCTTAGCAAATAAATATGATAAGGATCTGGATACTTCTGAAATAGAGGGGGAAATAGCTAGTTTTAAGTTTCAGGCCAGTTCTTTATTTGAAAAAAGTAAGGATCTTTCAAAAGCAACGTCTCTTGACCTATTAAATTTAATCCACAAAATGTCTATAGCCACATCTTATCCAAACTTAGTAATTGCTTTCAGATTATTTTTAACATTGCCAGTTACTAATGCATCTGGTGAACGAGGTTTTAGTAAGCTGAAAATAATAAAAAATTACTTAAGGTCATCAATGGGTCAAGACAGGTTAACACACTTGGCAATTCTATCAATAGAAAAAGATGTTGCTAAAAATATTAATTACGATGAAATAGTCAATGATTTTGCTGCTGTTAAAGCTAGAAAGGTGAAACTGTAAGTATAAAATAATTCTGTTAATATTTTAACAATAATGTTACTTCTACATTTTTCATAAGTAATTGAGCTAGCAATTAATAATAAACAAAAAGTATTCTTCATTCAATTCAAACTATTTACAATTTTTTTATTTACTACAGCATGTATTTAAGTTCATATAATCAGCACAGACTATTGAATAAGATTATCTATATAAGTTAATTTTTAATAAAAAGAATATTAAATTATAATAAATATTTACTGAATTTTTTTTTTGTTACTATTTAATAGAATTAGCAAATTATAAACGGGACAATAATTGCAAGACACATTAGTAATAGCAAGATTTTTGTTATACAGCTATTGTATTACATCTGAAACAGGTATACAATACGATGACACCATCAATTGCTCCGTTATGGTTGGGCGGAAATGGGGGGTTGCGTAGAGGGGGCGCCAATGTTACTGTTTGCCCCGGGCGCCAATTACTCTAACTACGGCCCTGCCAACCAATAATATTAATAGTTAGTTGCCTTCTTCAAAAGATATCATAAACTATTAAAAATATTAAAAATAGAATCTCGTTAACAAATTACAGTTATAAAGATTTATTTAGAAAGATAACGATTTAAATAATTAAGAAGATACCCAGGGTAAAATGACACACTATGCCATTTTTTCCTTAACAGTGGTATGCCATTTTAACCAACATAGCTAACTATGAAATAATAAAATATTGTACCAAGAAGATTAAATAATTTATGGTCGATTATACGTCATAAATACCGAATATTACACTTGAGGTAACACTCATTATATTTGATTAAAACTATAAACACTTCAATGTATTGGTTGACAATGAAAGAAAACAAAAAATATATCTTAATAAGCAACTTTTCATTTTTTCTTTAATAACTTCAGAAACACCTTCTGTACAGGTCAACCATTTACAGAGCATCAGTGATGCTAACTAAGGAATAACTCAATCCTCTCAATTTGAAAACAAATAGCAGTATTTGCGAGAAAATGCACCTATGCCATTTTATCTGAGAATGCCATTTTAGGCAGTTTTCCTACGGAAATTTCCGCTTCTGTAAAGAACCTAAAAGTAATTTTCATGCAAAAATGAAATTGCCAGTTTATTTATAATCTTAATCAACGCCTAGATACGAACTTTGATCAAAATCGTTAGAGCTTATTTTGAGAAAAACGATTTTTCTCTCTTTTTTGCTTTTTATTAAACTACTCTTAAATTTAGGGTTAAACAGACTCACAGATTGATGGCATTGCAAAAAACACATTTTAGGGTACGGGGGGTCATAAGTCGTTGACATTCATCAACATTCGGTTTAGATTTTTCTTACAGTAGCAATAATTTACCTTTAGATTTCGAAAAGTTTATATATATATATATATATATATATATATATATATATATATAGAGAGAGAGAGAGAGAGAGGCGTATAGATTGAAAGTTATTGTTTTTATTAAAATATGTTTCAAATAAAAGATGTGTATTATAAATAGTCCTACATATTTGCAAAATAATTAATTTCATATCTCAAATAGTTTCGGAGATATGATAACAAATGAGAATTTACGCATCATACCGGAACCCTTAAAGTAATTTTGCCGAAATATTGAGTGAAGCCATTTTGTTTGGAATATTTATAAATGATTTGAAATGAAATTTAATCAAAATTGTTGGAGACAATTTTGAGAAAATTGGCATTTTCTCTTTACACCCTTCAGTAAACTAAGCTTAATTTTAGGGTTAGATATACAATTCCAAAAACCCCTCAGGGCAACCATATGAAGACCCTAGATACCAAGTCCTAGCCCGATTGGTAAAAAAGTTTAGGCTCTAGTTCTAGGTACAGTCAGACAGACAGATATAGAGACAGACGGAAATTAAAAAAACACTTTTTCGGATTCGGGGGGTCATGAAACGTCAACATTCATAAAAATCTCGAGTTCAATTTTTGTTACGATCACAATACTTTATCTACCTGTAAGATAGCGAGAAAGCAAAAATAACAAGAACAAATATGTAAGTTTAATCTATGTTTATATATATATATATATATATATATAAATATATATATATATTTTTATTAATCAAAATTAAAACACATATTATGTACTGTCTTCATTTTTATTGATACAGCTTTGGTCAAAACTTCCATTTCTTACTATCTTTAAGCTTGTTGATTCCAAATCGTGAAATAGTGTTAATATCCGTGATAAAAACATCTAGTTAATCTAATATTTCTATAGGCTGAAGCTACAGGCGAAGTAAATATTTATTTGTTCGTTATGTTTACAGGAATACCTGCTACTATGACATGTAGGGTTCCAGACGATTGTAGTAAAGGTAATTTCATAGTACAGCAAAAATATCCTTTTTTCACTTGTCAATGCATATATTGTACGGCTTCACAATTTCATATATATAGTTTGACGATAATTGCTGCCTTATGTATGTATTATTAAAACTAAGCCATCTTGAATTGATGTTTATTGACAGACTACAAGTTGGCTCTCTATGCCATTTTTCACATATATGATGTATCTTCATTACCTTTATACCTGACTTAATTAAAATAAAACTATCGGTTTTCTCTTGTGATCCCTTTGTTGTTCTTTGCACACGCTTTCCGATTATCTGTGGGTGTCACATATTGTATGTAGTTATCATAACTTGCAAATATCACACACAAAAGGTTTTTCCCTCTTAGCAATGCCAGTACACTCATTATGAGCCCACATTTTGCAAATCGAACATCTTATCCATGATTCGTTTGGCCTTGAATGGGAAAATATATCATACCAGTAGAGGAAAGCACAGTCATCATTTTCATCAGCGCAAGGGTATGTGCATAGCTGACGTTAATAAAGCATTTACAATTAAAATGAACAGTTATAAAAAAATGTTTATAATTCACTAAATCGCAGAACATTTGACAGAAAATTAGTGTTTTCCGTGTTTGTAGGCAACCTATGTCCAGCAGAATGCCGGTAAGTCAGCAGCAGTCAGTTCCATAAACCGTCGTATGATTGAGGCAGCTGAAGGATAAAGGTATATTTATATTATCCGGTCAGACACGGTGTGGTAACATAGTGTTTCCAACAATATAAACATTTGTACATGCATTTCTAATAAGAGTATTTATATTTAGCATATCCGGCCTGTTCATACACGCTGCGGATCATACAAGTACCGACCGATATTGTCGGCAAGAATGTTTTGTCCGATACGACACGCGTCCGTGCATGTCTGCTCTTGTATGAAACGGAACGCACGTATAGTATAAATTATCTTCAGGCAGTTCTTCGCTGGCAGTGGTTGCGTTCTGTTCTTGTCTTGGTGATGGATCACGAGAAGCTAATTGAAAGTGTAAAACAAATCTATTTTTTTTATATAACCATGAAGACAAATGCTACGGTGACAACGAGAAATAGGGAATGGTCTGGAAAGAGATAAGGGAAATTCTAAAGACCACAGGTACGTAAATATAATTATTTAATCTTTTCACAGTTGTAATGATAAACAAAATTTAACAATATAATTTGACATACTTTCGGTAGTCAATGTAAAATCATCATTCAGTTTCATTGCCACTCAATACTTCCGGGTGTACTACTGAAGAAGTTTGCCAATATATATCTTACATGAAAATCTGTCAGATTGTTGCTGCCACCTTGTAATGGAAGGTTTTGCAAAATATCCCCCAAAGGTTTATTATTAGAAGGCATCTCAAAATGTCCTGTTTTTATTATGTAATTATGCAAGATACATGTAGTTAAAATTATTTTGTCAGCGTGTTCTGGCTTTAGTTGAATTCTTCTGTTATAAAACCTAAACTTTTGTGAAAGAAGTCTAAAACCATTTGCACGAGAGTTCCAGTAGTTGTAGTGTTGTTTTTTTAACGTCATCGAGTTGTGTCTTAGGATAGGGTCTTAACAGGTAGTTTTTTAGAGCGAAAGCTTCATCTGCCACAATTACGTGAGGCACAATGCTGTCTGTATTTGGTATGTTTTTTATCTCCAGGTACATTTAGTTTATAAAGTGCAAAGCATTTCCCCAGCTTAGAATGTGCGAAAATTCCCCCGTCACTAATTTTTCCATAGGATCCAACATCGACAGCTATAAATCTATATATTGCATCTACAAAGGCCAACAAAACAATAGAGAAAGTTTTTTTATAGTTTAAATATAAAAAAAATATATAAGAAGGACCTCCAATCGTGACATGTTTTCCATCTAGTGCTCCAATGCAATTAGGAAAGTTCCAATAATTCCAGAATGCATGGGCTATCTCAAGCTATTCTTCTTCAGTCGGTATTGACACGAACTCTGAGAGTATATGTGTAATTATGGCATTACAAACCTCAATTACAATTTTTGAAACCATCGTATGTCCCAGTCTGTAGCTAAAGGCTATTTTTATGTAGGAATCTCCAGTGGTTAAAAATCTGGAAGAATAAATATTTACTTTTTTAATGCTCTATTAACTATCTCCAAAAAAACTCAAATAATTTTGTTTATCTTTCAAAACTTTTCGGTTACATCCTAAATAATTATGTGTGTGGTGTTAAGGAGTCATCCATAAACCACGTAAAGCTTTATTTCTAATCTCTTTAGGCACCCCTCCCTCCATGTAACATCATGTAGACATTAAAGCTCCCCCCTCTCACCCACAAAATCTTACGTGGTGTATAGATAAACCTTAATATTTTTTTAAATTTCAATATCTTGCTTAGCCTTTCAGTTACAAGCTAAACAATTACACAGGCCTGCAAAATTGAAGATTTTGAAAAATATAAGAGAAGTTTTCGCTGAGTTTTATGTCATTTGGTGTGCTGATTTCAAAAATGAACTCCATTTTTTTCACCACGTCAGGATTTTTTGTAAAATCGATATCAATATTTTTGCTAAAATCCTATTTGAAAAGGAATACTCTCAAAAAATTCTGCATGTACTATCTGGCAACAGTGGTTTTTATACATTTAGATCTATGTAAAATAATCGATTCTTGGTGAGGCAAATTGACTTTTCAGCAATCGATTCATTTTTATAGGTTTAAATGGATGAAAACCACTGTTGCCAGATCGCACGAGCTGCCTCTGGTCGAGAGAAAAACAAAAAGTTTCCTTGATTTGAAGCTTTTTTACATCAAATTATGGTGCAGTTTCTAGAAGAAAATCACCAACATGCTATTTTAATTCGTTTTTATTAAGGTAACTTACATAACATAGACGATTGACAAAGAGGAGCAAATATTATGTATGTGTACATGAAATTTTGAAACAAATTTTAAACTGAGCAAAAAACCATACAAAAAAGTTTATATTCAAGTACGTACTCTTTTTCCTTTGAAACTTCTTTTTGACGTTCTTCTTTTATGTCCAATCTCAGGCCTATCTCGTGTTAACATTCAACAGTAGTCGGTGAGCATGTTCTTGTCCCATCTTCCTTGATATTTGCGCTCCATATCTCTGATGTCTTGGTGGAACATTTCCCCATGTTATTCGCTTACTGATCCTAAATTTTCGGGGGAAAAGTCCACATGTGAGTGAAGGAAATGTATTTTGACACTCATGGAGAAACCCAACGCTTGAAATTTGTTCAGCATATTCATAACAATTGCTTTATAGTCAGGATCCTTGTAATTACCCAGAAATTTACCGACGACATCTTTGAAGGCAACCCAAGCTTCTTTTTCCTTTGTTGTCATGCTCGTCTCAAATTCTTTATCCTTCATGAGCTTGCGGATATCTGGACCAACAAAGATTCCCTCTTTCAATTAGGCTTCGGATAAACCTGGAAACTTTTTGCACAGGTATTTGAAACAATCGTCATCCTTTGGAATAGTCTTGACAACTGTTACACTACACCTAATTTTATATGCAGATGGGGTAACAATACTTTTTTGGATCAACTAGCTGTTTCTAATCACATTCTTGGTGCCTGGTTCAAGATTTTGTCTTTTCGGCCATTCTTTTTTGACCCAATGTTGAGTATTATCACGGCTGTCCCACTCACAAATGAAACATGGAAACTTTGTATATCCGCTTTGTTGACCAAGAAGCATGGAGATAACTTTCAAACCACCGAACATGGTTCAACCGTGGTCGGCATATTTTATTTTGTTGAGGATGAGAGCCAGGTTTTCATAGCGTTCTCTTAAATGCACTGAGTGTCCAACTGGTACAGATGCATACTGGCTTCCATGATGAAGAAGGAGAGCTTTAAGGCTCCTTTTCGGTGAATCTATAAACAGCCTCTATTCATCTTTATCGTATGTGATATTAAATTTGCCCATCAATCCGGGAACATCCGAACAATATACCAGGTTTTCCTCTTCCTCAAAGTACTTAACAAAATCGTTTTCTTGATCTCTGTACCAACAAAAAGAGGTTCCTTTGGCCAATAAGTTTTTTCTTTCAATCTGGAGCCCAACAATTCAGCTGCCTCTTTCATAAGTCCCAGATCTCTAGTCAGATCATTAAGTTCAACCTGAGAGAAGGGTTGAGGTGAATCGCCTCCATAGCGCTTATATTCGGTATCGGAGCCTTGAACTTCTAGATGTTCCGAGTCTGAAGACTCTGAAAAGATGACTGACAATTCAGTTGGAAGCAAAGGCACTGGCACATAACGTCCACGAGGAACGGGACGTATGGCCGATGGAATATTACCAGGATAAGAGATAAGCTTTTGATTTTTGCGGTTATACCCACGGACATGGCAGGAACAAAAATAACAATCATCAGACTTGTTTTCGGCTCCCTCCATGTCATAGGAATTCCAAATTGTAAAACAGTCTTCTTTCCTTTGAGCCATAAGCGTAGATCTTTGAGACACTGCACACAACACTTATCAGGAGCCTACGATTTGTCCTGGTCTCCGAGTTTCATGCCAAAATACGCCAGATAAGGTAGTCTTATATAGTCTGTAATGCTCCTCATGTTATTTTTAATAACACTATATTCGCCGCATATGTAACAAAAGTCATCTGGCAAATTTTCACAGCGTCTCGAACTCGAAGCCATGTTTCACGAAACGCACAGAGAAAAGCCACCGTTTAAATTATTTCTGTGATGAAGTTTCCAGATGTCACTGTATCAGCGCACGCACGACACTACACATGAAAAAAAATTGAGATGAACTTAAAAATTTCCACTTATTTTATCTTACTACGAACACGGTAAGTACAAGATCCTCTGGGTTAAAGAGAGATAAACTGAGTCCCTCATGAGGACATATCTTTTATATTTTTTCTGATGACTACAGAAAGGTCGAGGGAATTCAGTATTAAGAAAGATAACATGTTCAGGATCAATCCAAATAAAGCTTGAAAAAATAGAAGGTGACAACCGATTACGCTCACTCAGCGAGCGTTCCTGCGAGGTCAGCGAAACAAGATAAAGAACTGAGATAAGGATTCGCGCGACGCTATTGGTAGAGAGAGGTTGCGATGGGGAGGTGTTACAGAGAACGTCAAAATTTTTGATGGTTCATGTTCATAAAAATCCAAGTAAAATTGAATTTTTCAAGAAAACGTAACGCGATATAAATTTTTCATTTAAAAAATAATCAGCACCAAAAAATACATAAAGCTCAGCTATCAATTCCCATGTATTTTTTTTCATCGCAGGCCTGTGTTATGTATGCATAAGTTTTAATTTGTTTTTATTTTATTATTATTTAGGATCTGAATGAAAGAAACAATGGAACACTCTCAGAGATTATTTTCGAAGAATACTAAAGAAAAGAAAAACACAAAAAGTGGTCAAGCTGTGAGTAATATTAAAAAATGGAAATTTGAAGATGAAATGTCTTTTTTGCTTCCATATTATCATATAACGAGAAACAATTACTTTAGTTAATGTTGAATTAAGCAATGAGTCTGATAGTGAGATTGAAGAAGCATCTATTTCTTTACTGCCAGAACAAGAAAATTCTAAACAAAAACAGGAATAAAAGTCATTATCATCATCTCAAAAACGGGCATCATTATTGTCAAACAAAACAGTTTACTCAAAAAGGAAAAAAAATCAGCCGGATACTGCTTCTTTTTCATTGATAACGTATATTCTAAATAGCAGAAAGGTAAACCTGGACCAAGGAATGGGCATAACAAATGATATTGATTTATTCTTTAACGGCATAGCGGTAGATGTTTAAAACAAAAACTATCTTCTTTAGAGCTATAGCAAAGGCAAGAGTATTTTTTACAGTTTCACACTTGGAAATCTAAGAACTATCACAGGGAGGATTACAACCACTTCTTTCAGCTTCCTGCCCAGTATCTACATTTTTATCATTCTCTGATGCAGCCAACATCCCCATCTGCACTTCAACTCATTCAGACAAATGAAGAAACCAGTTATAATGCAACTCAGTTTTATGGAGAGATTTCCTCTCATTTAAATGAAAACTTATGTAACTTAAAATTACAAAAATAAATAAATCAGAATTTATGTTTCCAAAATAAAAATTTGTTTCTTACCTCAAACATACTGCTAATTTTTCTTTTGGTCCTATAGCCTGCTTAAATTCTGTGTCCTGTTTTTTGAGAGACATTTCTATTTTTCCCAACAAAATATGGAAATCGTGCTGAAGCGTTCGAAAATATTGATAAAACTTCTGTTCATTGTCAATCAATTCACTGAATATTGACCAATATTCTCCATAGATCTTTCTTTTCTTTAACATCTTATGCACATTTAAACGACGATGACGACTATTTTGCTCTTCATCTTCATCTAATAGTAAGGCAATAATACATAAATATTCTAATGTTAAATGAGAGAACATTTAACAACAGCTTATACAATACTACTAAACCAAGAACCACAAATGTCGTCACAATCCGTTTTGTGTCTGATAGTATAAATATCTGATGTCTTTTTCGGAACGTTCACGCTACTTTTCCGCACCGTGTCTGACCGAATAATATAAACAGACCTTAAGCGGGAGTAGCTAGATTTAAAATCGTCACAAAGTGGGGTATGCGTGTAGTACCATCCCATTCAAATAGAGCATACACACCGGCCTTGTATACATCATTGAGGGCGTTAATGATTGTCATTGATATCTTTAAAAAGTTCTGAGTACCTAACCAATCCATTCATGATAATTTTAGATGCATGAGATAAGGAATCATCGGTCAACCATCTTCTTCATTATCAAATTCATAAAGCATTCCTTAATACATTAACAAATCTTAGTATGTTCTTAAAATAAAATTGCTTTCATAAAATTCCTCTATTGAAAACAATTTGTTTAAGGTATTTTAATAATTTTCATCTAGATATAATATTTTGGATTAAATATAAGAATCAGTCACATTTAAACGCGCTAGTTTCGTGCTAGCCAGACTGCCGAAGAAAGGGAGATCAAAGTTCAAATCTTGGTCGGGTGAACTGGGCGTGGTTTTTCCTAAATGGTTTTCCACGCTCCCTTCACGCAAATTCGGGCTCACTTCCTCTAAATTCAACCTTTCCAATTCCTAATCAATTAACGTAATTAGTACTTAAGCATATAGCCCGAGCGCGTAGTAAGACGATGTGCAAAATAAATAATAAAACATCTAAACAATTTTTTACATATCGTATTTGACCAAATATTATCCGAGGTGGTGATAGCAGCCAGGGACTATAATTGTAGCTGGGTATCTGTAGTAAAGTGTCTAATAATTTCCAGGGTCCTAATAGTGGCCGGGCGGATTTAAATGTTGCCGGAACATAGGTAGGCTATTCCGAAAAAATTATGATTTTTTTTTTCAAATTGTACAGTTTCTTCATATTGTGTTACGTTGTTAGAAAATAAAATTGAAATATTTTTCGTTCTTATTTGTTTCAATCTCAGTTCACCCAGGTTTTTTTTGTGGCCAGTGCTCCAAAAGTAGCGGTGAGCTCCAATTTTAGCTGGAGTTGAAAGTTTTTTTTTTTACAACACTGCGTCTTACTACCCATTTGGGTTATACACTGTGGATAAATTATTATTATTATTATTATTATTATTATTATTATTATTATTATTATTAGCACCGCGTGTTACTACCCGTTCGGGTAATACGCACTTACGCTAATGTGTAATGATAGGGTGATAGTGAGATTAAAAGGATGACCTACAGTTTAACGTGGAATCCAAACCACGGTGGAGGCCTGGCATTCCCCACATTCACAAGATGTCTTGTCAGAGGATGAAGGAAGGGTTTGGTAATCAGTTAACTCTTTGCCGGGACCGAGGATTGAACCCCGGCCGCCAGTATATAAGTCTGACACCTTCCCCCTAGACCACCAGGTTGTGGATAAAGTAAAACTTTTAATAGCAGCCAGAGTTATCATTAGTTCAAAAACGGTATATCGATTAGAGTATTGCTTCATTAACTCTCCGATTCACACACAAATTTAACAGAGATTAAAGTTAACACTAGAATATATGAATGAGTAAAATTTCGTAATCAAATAAGCATATAGATTTGAACAACATAAAATTTTATAAATAATTTTTATACTCAATTTAATATATAGGCTTGTATGAAAATTTTTGAAATAAGGTTAACTTAGATACTCAAAATTCCCAATAAAATTGAGTCAATTGAAAATTACGCATGCTTTTAGATTTGCTAAATTGTTCATAGCCTTATTTTACTCAACTTTAGCATAGCATAGCATAGTAGCACGGGGAGTAAGGAGATGAAGTGGGTTAAAAAGGCTGAAACTTTTATTCACATATTTTTAAAAATATAAGAAGCTTCTAGATCATAATAATAGTTAAATTTGGCATGCGAACATCTTTAAGACAACTATTAACACCTGAAAAATTTCAAAAAATTGTATATACAAAATTTAAAAAAAACCTCAATTTTGAAAAACAATTTATTTGATCATTAATTAATGCAGTTTTCACAATGCAAATAAATATAAAAAATCAATAAATTAGATCTTGAGAGATTATATTTTTAAAACTTAATTGTTTTTCGTTGATATCATAAGGGAAAGGGGATAGGATTAATTATGAAGGCGATAAACGTCTAAAGAAAATTTTAGAAAATAAATATGAAAATCTTGTATGAAGATAGTTCAATAAAAAGATATGTTACAAAATATAATTATAATGATTTCAATTTGTCACAAAATAAAAGTTCATATAAATTATAATATATTGTAAATATAATTAATTTCGCTTGCTACGTTGTTTAAAATTAAATTTGATTTCCAAGATTGTTTATTTAAATAATCAAACCTTAAATTAAGTGCATTAAGTGCCCTCACATACATATTACGGTATAATTATTTTTAAACTCCATATTTGTAAGAAATTGGCACACACTATTAGAAAAATAGAACGTAGGGAGCGGGAGGGGGCTGAAGAATCTGCACCCTAACATTTACCAATAACGCAGAATTTCATTCTACGATGCGTTATTTCAAATTATGGCTCACACAAAAATCAAATCAAAAGAATCCAACGGGGTTCTATTTCAGTAACAACCCTATAATGAGTTATGTAAATAGAAAAATGTTTGTGAAAATCTGACACTAGCTCATTTTAAACGACTTTTTAATCATATTTTTGGAGCTATGAGACTAAGCTTAATGATAAAAGAGCTTTAGATCCAGCATTACTCCAACAAATACAATCATTTTTTGTTAGGGTCACAACAAGATAAGAAGTCTTGCAGGTTTCTTTCCCCTCTTTCTCTTTGACATGACAAAGGGTGGTTGTAGGTGAAGTGTGAAAGGGAGTACAATATTAGACAGAATAGAGAACTAGTTTCAGAAAACGATGGAGACAATTGTAATCCAGCCTCGTGGCCTAACAGCGATTGAAACTTTCCCACTGACCGATGTGGCCACATCAATAAAAACATACATCTATTATTAAATCGACATTTGACAGAGGAATCTCATCCATTTTGGCTTTCTGGGCTCGGCCCCAAATGATGATCAGCTAAGCTTTAATTTTGTTTTTAATATAAACTAATTTCTAAATTTAGTGATCAATAAAACATCAACAAGACTCTTAGTGAAATTATTATAATATGTCTGTATCCTTGCAACGCAAGACTCAACAAGGTATGGTGCTCGTCATTTCTGTTCTGTGATAGCGCTGTGACCTTGGTGACTTTCGGGGGTATGCCAATTGTTTGGAAGTTAAACTGTTGCGGTCTCTTTGCTTGTCTTTCGGAGCCGAATTTGAACTCTTCATTGCAACTCAGCGCTGCTCCATGCTGTTCAATGGTGCTCCATGTTGCTCCAAGCTGCTCCATGCTGCCCTATGCTGCTCCACGCTGCTCCATACTGCCCCATGATACTCTATGCTGCTCCACGCTGCTCCACGTTGCTACAATCTGCTACAATCTGCTTCATACTACTCCACGATACTCCATGCTGCTCCACGCTGCTTCATACTGCTCCACGCTACTCTATGCTGCTCCACGCTGCTCCACGTTGCTCCACGTTGCTACAATCTGCTACAATCTGCTTCATACTACTCCACGCTGCTTCATGCTGCTCCACGCTACTCTATGCTGCTCCACGCTACTCCATGCTGCTCTTTTTAGTAAGAATAGGCCCGGGCTCTAACTATATAAAGTTAGAACATTTAATTCACACTTTTATATAAGCTGACAAGCTATTTGTAGAGTATCTATACAAGAACAAGTTATCAAAATGTGAGTACAATAAATGAAATTTTGTAAACGTTGTACCCAACTGTTGACCACATTTTGGCAAACGCCAAAATTAGTAATTTCTTGACAACTTATCTTCCTTGCCAACGTCACGCCATCTGTTTACTCGCACTCATTTAGCAGCCATTATTTAACAAATGTTGAGCGTTCTCGCCACTCACTAGGTTGTAGCGGTAGCATCAGGGTTTATACGCATGCGCACACCAGTAAAAACAGTACCAGCCTTGCATTTTCTGTATAAAAATATATTTATCCTACAGATAGCTATTCGGCAGAAAAATTCAGTTCATAATACGCGTAAAATATTAAAGTGGTTGATAACCTTTAACTGGTAGCTAACTTGAACATTCCGATAGCAACATTTATGCGGTATTCATAAGACCGGCCCTAAATGCGTTTGTTTCTCGTGTTGAGTCATGGCAGTAGATGCATTAGGGCAGCCTTAGAGCAGGCTATTTTTAATTTATCTGATAAAAACACTGAATTACGATAATAATATATAATAAACTTTAGAATACATTTTCTAGCTATAAATTATGAGTAATATAAAAATATTGAATCTATTTGAGGTTTTATTTGCAAACAGTTTTTGGCTTCTCCTGTAAAGTTGACATTTTTCGAGTGACAGGCTCTGCGAATAATGGTGACAATTTATCTAAATGGCGCCACGCACACCAATGCCAGGTTATTATATGACAAGGAAAACAACTGTTATTACGAGAACTACATGCCAGTGCGTGGTAATTGCTGAAAATAAATAGCAAAATTCACGAACAAACCTGGTTAGTTACTGAATGATAGCTACGCTTACAAGATTGGAAATTCATCATTTGTTCCTCTAGTCGTACATAAATTATTTATCCAGAAACGTCAATTCTTGGGGGATATTTCTCAAAATATAGATACAATAAAATTTAACATAATTGCGTGATCTACGCTTGACGGTTGCAGACAACGCTGATTGCACGCATCCGTGAAGTTGGTAACACTCGTAACGGGACAGATGATGGCAATATTTTGTTCTGAATTTTACCATCGCCATGAAGTGATGGTGGGGTGCAAGTGATGGTGGGCTGCAAGTGGTGATGGGCTGCAAGTGATGGTGGGCTGCAAGTGATGGTGGGGTGCAAGTGATGGTGGGGTGCAAGTGATGGTGGGGTGCAAGTGATGGTGGGCTGCAAGTGATGGTGGGGTGCAAGTGATGATGGGGTGCAAGTGATGATGGGCTACAAGTGATGGTGGGCTGCAAATGATGATGGGCTGCAAGTGATGGTGGGGTGCAAGTGATGATGGGCTGCAAGTGATGGTGGGGTGCAAGTGATGATGGGGTGCAAGTGATGGTGGGCTGCAAGTGGTGATGGGCTGCAAGTGATGATGGGCTGCAAGTGATGGTGGGGTGCAAGTGATGATGGGGTGCAAGTGATGGTGGGCTGCAAGTGATGGTGGGCATCAAGTGATGATGGGGTGCAAGTGATGGTGGGGTGCAAGTGATGGTGGGGTGCAAGTGATGATGGGGTGCAAGTGATGGTGGGCTGCAAGTGATGGTGGGCTGCAAGTGATGGTGGGGTGCAAGTGATGATGGGGTGCAAGTGATGGTGGGCTGCAAGTGGTGATGGGCTGCAAGTCATGGTGGGGTGCAAGTGGTGATGGGGTGCAAGTGATGGTGGGCTACAAGTGAAGATGTACACACACTCTGGAGTTGGTTCATTTTACTACCAAGCTCAGGTGAGACCAGATTGATGCACATGGTCGAGCATATTGTAAACAATGTAATAACGGTAGAGGTAGGCTTGGAAAATACATTTTCTTGTTGTCCACAATGCAAAATTGTTCCCCCGGGGCAATATTTGTATTGACAACTATGTATTCATTTATTAGCAATATTTGTAACTGCAGCGTGTTTCATTTGGTATGCTGGTTCATTCTTCAACGTACTATTTCGTTTGGGTTTGGTATTGTTATATGTTTATTTATTTAGTTCATGATCATAATATTTATAGCATGGAAAAAAGTTTTTTTTAAGCACCGCGTCTTACTACCCGTTCGGTTTATACGCTTTAAGTACTAATTATTCTAATGGATTAGGAATTGGGAAGGTTGTATTAGAGAAAGTGAACCCGCATTTGCGTGGAGGGAGAGTGGAAAAACATTTAGGAAAAACCACCCCCAGTTCACCCGACCTAGATTCTAACCTCGATCTCCCCGTCCTCAGCAGTTGAGCTCAACACGACAAGCGCATTAGCCAACTACGCCACCGAGGCGGGTTGTTAGAGCAATCATTGAGTTAATAAAATCTGAGAGTAAACATTGATTTTAAATGTTTGTAAATTTAAAAATGACACCTTGGCCCAGAAATCGAACCCTTAACTCTTGTTTTAGCATACCAATTGTATCCCATGACCAGGTATCATGTTTAAATGTACTAATATGATACTGATGTGGCTGTATATGTAACCAATAGAGTATTTTGATTTGCCAAGCTTCGCTAGTCTTGTACGTTATTAATAATATAACTTTACAGTATTGACGCCATTGTGGTAACACAATCTTTCAGTTTTCAAATAATGGGCTTCCAATGAGATTAATACTTTAGGACAAGCAATACAACTCAGCTCAAACCAGGCGTCACATCGTAATGCAGTTTACTAAAGTTTTCCTTAGAAGACAGTGGTCGGGAGACAAATGAAAACCTTTTACCATATTTAAGAAAATACATCAGTATTAAACATAATTATTTCATATTGATACACTATTTCACTGATCCAAATTTTGCTGTTAACAAATGAAGTGTGTGTAAACTCTCAACTCGATACGATATTTAATTAAAATTGTTTTATTGAACCTAATATCCCAGTTAATGAACCGTGAGATGACGGGGCTACTAGCTCAATAGTTCTCTTCCACCCTGGCTTCAGAAGAAACGGAACATACACCCTATCTACGATTGGAGAGGTGGTAAATGGCAGATAGAAGCTACCGTGTATCCATTTGACAAACCATATGATCTGCAAGGCCGTATGTTAAGTGGCTGTTATTTATCGCAGTTAAAACTTTAACCACAAATAATTGTTTTGAATTATTTATTTCTTATAGCAGCATATGCGGTTCAATTAAAACTTGTTTTCAAAAGAGAGCTTTAATGATGCTGCTTTCTCTTCATAAATTAAGATGTGAACCAGCTGAAACAAGGGCGGTTGATTACGTCATACAAACCGTCGTCGGTTGTGTTCATGCACTGCTTACAAAGTAAAAACGTTTTATTTAGAAATTAATTTTTGTCTGGCTCTTTCTTTAAGTTATAAATATTATTTTTATTGGTGGCCGCTTATAACAGGATACAAGTGTGAATACAATACTTTTTAATTTATTATCTCATATAGTATATAATATATCTTGTGCTCATCACCACAAAATCAAAAACATAATAAACTCAGCTGATGTATAGGTCGATGTATTTTTCTTGAGCGATAAAATCTGTAGCACAACTTCCTTTGGAGGGGAGGTACAGCCATCGTCGGTCTGATGTCGATTGTGGCATGTTAAAGAACTCTGAAAGATATGTGAAAATACCTTTTGGGGAAAGTTGGTAAATCCTTTCACGCTTGCTCATATAAATACATTGCGGCGGGCAACGAGGATACCACACCTTATGAATTCTCCTAATACAAGTTATTTCTACCAGATGGTGTGGGCAGCACTACCCAGCCGAAGGGCTGAGTGTATTCCCAACTCCAGATGAATAGTAAATACATCAAAACCACCTTAGGGCCGCTACCTCAAACTAGAAAGACACTTGCTTACATATAATAATTTAATATTAATTAATATCAACAAGAAATAATATTAAGTGAGAGTTAACCTGTTCAGTAAACTAGCTACTTGGCCTATTGTAGTCAAATTTGAGTACAAAGTTTTAAAATGTGATGGTTTAATTAACAAGGTAAAATAGTTTTATAGTATTGTAATATTACTAAACTCCAAAATTGATTTAAAAAAATGAATTTATTAAAAAGTATTAATATTATTCAATGATTGTGTGAGACAACATGGATTAATATATGATTGTGATGATGTACAAAATATTTCAAACATTTGTTGATACATATCCAACATTGCTTCATAAATTTTAATTAATTATTCTCCTTAGTAAGTTAATAACTTGTCTTTATAAAGTATTTTGTTAATTAATCTAAATTAATTGAAAAATTACACCTGAATACGGTAACGGTGCTTGAATCCGGGAACTTAGGCTTTGTGCGCCAATGAACTAGGACTCAGCTATTCAGGATTAGTCCAGTAGATCAGCGGTAGAGCATTGGCGAGCTATGCCTAAGGTTCCGGGTTTGACTCCTGTGTTCAGGGGTCATTTTTCAACTAATTTATTAAATAAATGGCGGTCTACTAAAAACGGACCTTCTCGCAATACTATGAATTTCATCCTGTGTGTTGGTGTTCATTTAATTTGTTAATGTTTATTAAAGAAGTTAAGACAAATATTGTTTTCAAGTTTTGTTCCAACTCAGTTGATGGCCCATCAGAAATAGGCGGTATTAAACGAACACTAAGAATGATATTGCTTTATAGGTGTTTCTTGCTTGTATCCCGGGCATAAACACAGATTTAATACTTTTTAGTTGCAAGCATCTTACTGCCCGTTCAGAATATCCAAACTTAGTTAAGATAATGAGGTGAGGATGAGGAAGGTATGATTTAGAGAAAAACCCGCCTCGGTGGCGTGGTTGGCTAACGCGCTTGTCGTGTTGAGCTCTACTGCTGAGGACGGGGAGATCGAGGTTCGAATCTCGGTCGGGTGAGCTGGGGGTGGTTTTTCCTAAATGGTTTTCAACTCTCCCTCCACGCAAATGCGGGTTCACTTCCTCTAATTCAACCTTCCCAATTCGTAATCCATTAGAGTAATTAGTACTTAAAGTGTATAAACCGAACGGGTAGTAAGACGCGGTGCTAAATATTATTATTATTATTATTATTATTTAGAGAAAATATACCCGCATTTTGGTGTAGGTAGAAGGGAAAATCATAGAAGTAAAATCAGTGTTAGTGAGCCCTAACGGGTTTCGAACACCAACCCTGCCATCGCTGGCAAGTCTGACTCCACGAGCCTGAAGTTGAATCCACGTGTTCACGTGTGCAGACGATTCGTTCCTCTTACCTTTTTATTGCTTGTGTGTACATCCATGATGTTTTAGTTTAGGGATCATAGTACAGGAAAGTGCTGTCCTATTCAAAGTGAGCAAAGCGGTATGCGCATGTTCTCTGGAATGAACAAATAATAAATGTTTGTGCTTGGGCAACCTAACAAGAATAACACCTATATAAGTACCCACATCTATATATGTAGGTTGAATAGTGTACCAGTTGAAAGGTGAAGTGATAGTTTAGTCAGGAAAAGACTGGTGGTGGTGCTTGAAGAAAGAAGTTGGACCTTTCTTCCTTTACCAGGACATTTTATAACACCATAGCTACGTTACGGTTAGGGTTAAAATGTCACTTTGTAACTATTCTATCACCACTTTGATGTTGTACTTACTAGCACAGGTGAGTTTAACTACCCATATATATATATATGAGTTTAACTACCCATATATATATATATGAGTTTAACTACCCATATATATATATATATACATAAATCGATTAGTTTGTATAAATGTTTTTGCTACTCACATTATTAGCTGTGAACGATAAATAAAACAATAACATACGTGCTACATACAATATTATCGCTAATATAAACCAAATAATATTAAAGTTAAAGTATATATCTATATATATATATATATATAAATTAATTCACCCAAAGTATCTTAAAAACGCATTAAATTGTATCACCCATTATTTTATTCTTTACAAAGATTATTAATATATGGTTGGTTTAAATAAGGACGTAGGCTGAATGTCTTCCTTATTACTTTTTAATTGATAAACAGATATTTAACAAAATTGGTACACACTGTGTCATTTATTATATCAATATTGTACAAGCATTTAAACAGTATTGTAAGATATTGTATAGCAAAACTTTAAAACCAATTTCTTAAATGCCCTTGGCTCGAAAAGTAGAAAAAGTAATAGAATATTATTTTTTAAGTCCTGGAACACTTCTATCTCTGACACTTTACTGCGATGCTTAAAAGTTGCTATATTCCGTTCACGATAGGTTTTTACCTGGATGACAGTTCGAAAATCATATGTTTAGGTTTTTGGTTGACAACACTTGTAAAAGATCACAGTTTTGTTATAAATGTAAAGATCTTTAATTACCTGTTATATATTACATTTAAAATAAATGTAAACTAAAGTTTTCTCATACTATTTCATTTAAAAAAAAAAAATTTCATTGTATACAACCAGAAACAATATTTTAAACGTAATTAAAACTACTTATTTTTGGTTTTGAAACGTTACTGATTTTGTGTAATATAGTACACACATCAATACCTGTTAATACAGGCATCGTTATTACTTGGAAAAGAGAAAATTATTATAATTTTTTTTACATACAATAAATGATTTTATGATTATTTTATCGTATTTTGAGGTATTTAACTGAATAAAGTATTTTCATCAACTGCGTGTCTGCATCATTGTAAAAAACTTGTTTACCGTTATGTTCAATCATATAGGTTTAGATTCGTCAGTGGCCATCTTGAAGCAATGTTCGTTAGAAGTTTTTGTGAAAGGGGTGTTAATATTTTTTTTAAGGGGAATAAAACTATAAATAAACTTTGTCTGACCTTAAATAAATATATAAATAAAATTGGCCTAAATTACTGTGGTTAACTATCACATTAATATATTACCAACGGTTTTCATTAGAGTCATCCAAAGTGATAGATGTCAGCTGTTGGCGTAGTGATATATTAGGGATTACTATCTAGTAACATTTCGAGCTGTCATCTAGGTAAACTTAGCTCGTGAATGAATAATAATTGTTTTACATTTGGATAAGTTAAAATAATGTCCTCATTTGAAAAATGAGTGTATGGAGCATGATCAAATTTAAAAGAATTATTAAGTCTTGTTTTATTTTTATTTTGCTCACACTGGAATAAATTTTGGTACACGTGTTATCAAATTTATTTTTAGTGTTAGAAGATAGACGTAATTATAAAAAAATTGCATAAGAATAAAACTCTTTATAGATAACATAATATATGAGCAATGATAATACTAATGTGGTAATTTCAAGAGAAAGTTTTTATTGATTTTGGAATAAAAAATTTCTGAATACTTCTATTTAAAATATATATGGGTATTTTTATAGACAAAAGCACACAATATATTTTCTTGAAATAATGGATATAGTTTGACTTTTTATAAATTGAGACAAATGACCAAATGTGGTATAAAGAAAAAAACTAAAAGAAGGAATAGGCCTATGATGCATTCGTCAATAACTTGCTAAAAATTTTAATGTGACAGCAAAAGTATCATCATACATTTGAATATTGCTATTTTTAGTGATAGCTTTTGAATAAAGATAAATAAAAGACCACATCAGTGGGCTTGCGGGCTATAATGTAAACCCTCTCTAGTGTGATTTTCTGGTGAAGAGTTTGTGGTTCAAGCCCGGCAGTTAATTGATCACTACTAATTGTGAAACTTCACTTTAACTAATGATACAATCTACGGCCTAGGCTAGATCCGACCATGGGACCCTTCATTTAGCTAACAGGCGTGCTACTGGCTGAGCTAAAGTCCGTTCCCCGTAGGAATTGTTTTCTGAAAGGCCTTTTTCCCCACCAGATATATATTATATGGTAGAATATTGGTAGGAAAAATGACCTCTCAGAGAATAATTCCTACCGTGAATGGAGTATAGAGGCACATGCCAGTATGTAGAACGATATTTTTAATAAATAGCCAAAAATTAAAAAATACTATTTCCTATACACTTCCTAAACACGCAGGTATAATAATTTGGTTTACCTTCCTTATACTATTTGGGAATATACTATTCATTAATATATATACACTTATTCATATATTAATTAATTGTACTATAAATTATATTTACACATCTATTCCACCATAAAAATGTTATTTATTAATTATTATTATTAGCACCGCGTCTTACTACCCGTTCGGGTTATACGCACTTACGCTAATGTGTAATGGTAGGGAATCTTTGCCGGGACCGAGGATTGAATCCCGGCCGCCAGCATAGAAGTCTGACACCTTACCCCTAGACCGCCAGGTCACCGACTATTTATTTAATTAAAATATAACCAAAACATTGATATAATTCTATAATAATCTGGCATGTTTCTTATATATGATAAACTATCGAAATAAGTGTTCAAGCAACGGTTGAAAAAGTCACAACATATTCCGTCTAGCTCTTTCACAAAATAATGTATTATTATTATTATTATTTGGATTCCAGCCGAGGTGTATGTATATTGGCATGTCTATTAGCAGAAGGAAAATGTTAGTTAGGCTATATGTTTTCCGATCTACAATGTTTTGCCTGCAGTTTGACCAATTACGGGGAGTGGAATCACTAACCTCATGGCCATGACACACATATCGATTGAGTAATAACGAAGGAAATGATTTCAATTTAGTTTGTTACACTTTAAACTGGTTTTACAAATCGTTTTCTTCATTAATAATACATACGCTCTTTACAAAATATTCTTAGAATATTTTTTTTAATGTTAGTTAATGATAAAAGCAAAATCATTACATGCTAGTATAATTAATTACTTTTCATGTAAATGGCTTATCGATACCTATATAAATATCGACCAATCGTTACGTATTTCATACAAAGACAGATCAAACTTAATGTTTGGCCATGGCTGTATCCGAACAGTTTCAATAATCCTTGTGTAAACGTTTTGACAAACTATATTCACTTGCCACATACTTTTGATGGAAGACTGCAATAGATTATTAGAATAGTTTGCGATCTTCGAGCCTTCAGTGCTACCATCTACCCGCTAACTTAGAAACTAAGTTTAACGCCATCTGTTATCCCTCATGAAAGTTAAGAAGTGTTCACAGTCTAAAAACAGAGCACTTTAACATACCAATTTAATTATTTTAATTATTCTTTCTTATAATTCCATGTCCAGTTATATTACAATTAAATAAATTTCACATATTATATTTATTATTATACTTATACTTTAATATACAGCAGCCCCATGGCTTCTTTGGTGCTGACTGACAGCTGACAATAAACATTTAGGTATATACCTAACTTTTTTGACCATCAGAAGTGACAGCTGCTAAACACATGTTTTTGCAGATCATATGGTTCAGCGTAGGGATACATAATTTCGTCTGGTAACTTTTCAAAGCCTTTAGTTGTCAGCTGTGAGCTGTCAGTCAGCACCAAAGAAGCTACGAGTAGTTATATTAATTTATACTTATTATTATTATTATTAAATTATGGTGATATTTGTGGAATGTAATAAAATGGGGAAACTCATATATATAATCTAGTGGAGAAAAAATGAATAACAAAACAGTAGTCAGTAAACTGCCATACACAGACTCTACGCTTTTTCACATCTAAAATTGACCAAAATAGATCAAAGTTTGTCCATCTTCCCTCTCCTAAGGAATGAGACGGTGGCCATCAGGTGTTATTTACAAACATTTCTAAATCACCACATAGTAAATAACTGACAAACCAATATTCTTGTTCAATGTACACACTCATGAGTGAGATTAGGTGCGTGCGGTTGGCTAATGTATTTATTAGTTTGTTTTACATGCTCCAAAAAAACTAGGGCTTTATGTAAATTCATTTCTACAATATTCTGAACATTCAATATTACTCAATCCGGCGGTTGATGCGTTATATATATAAAATCTGAATTTTAAACACAATTAAATTAAAGCACTAAGAACTTTCTTTCAGATACTATGGTGGGCTTGGGCACACCCGGAACATACTGTACCCACATCCATGATTTAAATAGTTTCTTAGTGCGGTATTATTGATTAATTAATGTATACTGCTTAGTGACTGTATAAAACTTTTAACGAGTCTGTAGAAAATTATTTATCGTAAATAGTAGACACCATCCTCTAACTGCACTCAGAGATACATACTTTTATACTATAGGTATAATGTGTGTGGTAATATTCTAAAATGGTTTCTAGACTTGTGTTCTTTTTTAAAGCATAAAAATAGCGGATTTTCCGTTCTTGCAGTAAGACCCTACACTACACTAAGCTCACATCAAGCACAGCTTTCTGGTTGTAGACCTACTACTAATATTTCATCAAGAAGTCTGTAATAGAATTTAAATATCATATTGAAAATTATATTAATTATATTTTGATGTCCAATTTTCTATTGCCAGGGAATTGAACTTCTCTGTCTCCCAGATAAATATTCATCTTATAACCTTCTATAAATTATTTACCCAATAACACATCTACTGTCACTTTAGGTGCAATAGAAGCCATACGTGCTAGGATAACACGTTGATTTTCATTTTTCTTAAAACATTTTTTTTTGTTAATATTAAATAAATTTTGGTCTGTGGTTACACATTCAATGTTACACGATTGTTAAATTTTCTATAGACTTGTTAGTAATTTCTTGGACAATTTGTGAGAATATACATTATTTATTTATCCCGTATTCAGTTTAGGAAATATACACTTTTCCAAAACAAAGGCGTGAGACTGTTTTTAGGAGGTACTGAACATTTTCAGAAGCCTTGGTTAGCAAATTAGGTAGGGAATTATTATTATTATTATTATTATTATTATTATTATTATTATTAGCATCACGACTTACTACCCGTTCAGGTTATACGCACTTACGCTAATGTGTAATGGTAGGGTTATTTCGAGATGAAATGGAGGACCTACAGCTTAACGTGGGATCCGAACCACCGAACCTGGAATTCTTCACATTCACAAGTTGTAATTAATACACGTCTGGTCAGAGGTGAAGGAAAGGTTTGTCAATCAGATAATTCTGTGCCAGGACTGAGGATTGAACCCCGAACCTCCAGCACCGATGTCCAACACCTTACCCCTAGACCAACAGGTCACCCTCAATACAGTAAAATTCAACTGGACTACTATAATTAAAACGTTATAAACTTAAAACAAACCTCAAAGTAGGCCTACAACAAACATATTTAAATATAAATTAGCTTACTGATGGAGAAAAATAACATTCTTTGTGCTAATATATGCCTAATTTTATTTGATCACAACGGCAACCTAAATAGAGTATTATATTCTGAATATGTATTAGTTTAGATTTATACTCGTAACTTCTTATTTGGAAATCACTGGTTGTCTTTTAGTCATGGCGCTGGACCAAGTAATGCCAGCAGATAACGTCGCTGAATTTGACGCTCTGGTCAGTGAGGGCACGAGGTAGTAGTTGAATCCATACATATCACTGTTGATTGGTTTTAAAGACTCGACTCCTATCTTAGCTCTTTGAGCCCTGACCATAACAAGGATTTGTACCATTACCAAACCCATATTCCATGCTACCATGAAATGTTCTTTATTTCTCTAATTTTTATGAAAGAATCACATGAAATGTTCTTTTTATTTGTATATGATTTACTACAATGAAATCACTCCTTCATAGGTTTACTATTATTTTAACATTAAGAAACAAAATACTTCAAATGATTTGAATAATTTTATTGATAAACTGCAGTCTGTCCCAATATAAATTTTATAGAGCTATATTGCCTATATATTTTCCTTTATATGTCCTAACCCCTACTATATAACTCATATAGGGTTATATATAAATACAAAGATTAAGTGATACATATATAAACTAGCATATTGTACTCAAAAGTGGATCTTACCTTTAATGTTCACAAATAAAGGGAAATCAATATACAAGTTTATATACATTAATTATATAATGATAATGTAGTTGAATGTATCTATAACCACTAAGTTTGCGCTTGTAATGTCTAAATCTTTACAACAAATTAAACAAATATATTAAAATTACACTACTAGTAAATACACACTTAAAACAATTGATGATAACGACTATTTATTAAATTTTTCCAAACTGTACAGTACATGCTAATTGCTAACAAGAATAAAAACATAACATCTCAAATATATACCCTTAACCCTCAATGTAATTATCCTAAGAGGTCTATCTTGACATTGTTTCGTTCCTATAATGCACTGCATGAACCTTTATCTTCATTGTTCAGCTTACCCTGTCCTTCAAACACATTTGAACCTTTCAAGTTTATTGCGCTCCCTTGTGCTTGCTATACTAAATTATCTCACAGGCTATAAATAATCCCCACCTTTTTGTGACCAAAGCAACATTTTATGTGGCGACATCCTCCCAATAAATTTAATAACATACACTTTCAATTTTTAAAAAACCCATCCCTTTATCATTAAAATTACTCGAGCCACGTTACCCAGGACTCTACTATATAGTTTTATCTCTACAAAACAGTTCTGATCTACTTGAGTTTGTAGTGATTGTAACTAAGAGTAGTGTTTCCTTATACAAGATAATTTAAATGTTCCTATGGATTTATTATGGTAAGGTAGTATGAATGACACAGGGGATTTTTAGACCTTGTGGAAACTATGAAACCTATGAATTAAGAAATACAATTGGCTGATTTCCTTTGCCACGCCAGACTACAGCGTGTGATTGCTGACCTATACTAGATCTCCAAACTGAAATTATGTTGTTAAGAAAGGGTTTTAAACTATCGCACTGTTCTTCGTTTCATCACTTTCAGCGTATTTTCCCCAGTTTTTTCAAATTTTGTTTCATAAACAATTCCCTTATAAATAGGAAATAAAACGATCTTTTCAATTTTATAGGTAGTACTCTACCAGACATTAACTCATATGGTGTTAATTTAGTAATTAAATGTATCGTTCTATTCATACACCCTTCAATTCTTCTAACTTAATTAGACCAAGTATGGTGATTATGGCAATGATAAAACCTTAGAATTCAATCTTGGTCATGTCTTAACTATCCTTTAAGCTATAGACCCCCTTAAGACATAAAATTTAAATTTTTATTTGCCCAAGTTCATAATTCAGAATACGTTTTAGGCAGGCCTGAATATTATTTACAAGAGGCCCTTTATGTGTATGTAAATCTTTTGCAGAGGTTGGCAGGTGGCCATTATTTGGATACTTTATTCAGTCGTGGAGTTAGTTTTTATACCGCAACCCCTCAAGGCGATATTAGCTGTCTTACTGATTGAAGGAAATGCACATAATAGCTCAACCTTTTTGTATTTTATCCTCTATAGGGCCCGTACATTTCAAAATGTTGTTTCATGACCTATCCCACGAAATACTCGAGAATAAAATTTTTATAGCTTTGGAAAGTGAGCCACCCATTTAAACACTACCATCTCATAGCGCTTGTAATGATTTTGCAGCCTCTCTGGTGCAGGGCTCCGTAAAACCTTTATAACTTGATAAACATACGGCCCGGCCTCGGCTCCTGTTGAAGGTGCTCAAAATCCCAGTTTACTTGGCGTATCAGACAATCTCACTTTGCAACCAGTTTCATCTGCTGGAACTCACAATATTCTGATGCGCTAATAGTGGTTTATGGTGGATACCAGCGCATTTATCGAATCATCTATACCTGAAGTCGCTGAAATTTAGATAGCATTATTCATGATTGTCTTAGCCCATTGATTCATGCTTACTCAGGGATGAACTGGGTTACCACAACTACTTTTAATTTACATAAAGTTATCTATTCAGTTTTAAAATGTTTGTAATTACATCTCAATAAAAGTTCTAGTTGGTATGTAATGAGGGTGTCTATAATATATCATTTTTTTAAATATACGATGACATTTTGTAAAAATCATCGCGTTTGTTGTTTTTTAGTTTTTTTTATAAATTATTTCTAAGAGCTAATGTAAAAGGATTTGATTATTGAAAACTTGCTGTTAATAGCTTTGTAATCCACACAAGCAACGGGTGGATGATCATTTCACATAGTTAAATGGTCATTGATAATGTTGCTGAAACGGCTTTATGATTAAATTTACTACTAATAATAATAATAATATAAATACTTCAACTTACCCCTTCATCTTACACTGAAACATAATTTTTGTGGTATTTATAAATGCATGGTAAAGTTCGTCATATTTGTAGTCCCAGTTCGCTTGGAACCTTCCAGTCCATCCCTTTGCCCACGATGAACTTATGGCACGTACAAAGGATGGCCAGATATTCTTACTCTGTGACTGTGTACCAGGTTTCTGCTCTATGTAGAATCCAGCTTACAAATGATAATGGTATTGGTGGCACTCGGTGGTCCATTTGGAATATGATGTCTTTCAATACATTGAATGACGCATCACGTGTGATTTATACATGGTCTGTAAAGTTGAAGTCTATTAGTATGTATTTCCATGAGACTGGATTTAATGTTACCAAACGCCTTCTCTTAAGCTTTAATTAAGTTACATCTCATTTCCTCTGCGTCATCTGTAAAAGTGTCACTATGACTGAAAGGGATACTTGTTAAACCTGTGGTAGAATATTTACATATCCCAAGACTGCCTGCAGGTATTTCTTACTACTGGACGTAAGGAAATTAGTTATTACTTTGGTACACCCACAGCAACTTTTGTAACATCCTGAATAATACCATGGCTGAGTAAATTAATATGTCCTGAAAATTGAACATAGAACCACCACCATACCTCAATCCATCTTAAGATCATCTGCAGTTTTCCATAGTAATGTTTAGAGTCTAGCGTCACTTTTAGAAACTCATCCACAATAGCGTTATCCTTGACATCTTATTTGGTTCTAACACTACTTATAATTATTTGTTGAACTGACTCACTGATTACAAGAGGACAAAAGGTAATCTAGTGATTGAGTAAGTAATAGCACTGTAGATAAATTCATTCCACATCTTTTAATACTTTGTCACGGTGATGTGGTTAAATCCAGCAACCTCAGATATCTGTACTTCTCAAACTATTGCAGAAGATAATAGATGGGTAAGTGCATCTCCTGATTTCATAGCAGAATCTTATTGATGTGCCACACTTCTGTCGTCCAGGCAGAGATACTGAATAACACATTCCATTTCTATTAATACCAATACACATAATTGGGCATAGCTATGGAGTGGGCCAACTATATCATGCAGGAATACTCTATATTATCGATGTAAGGCTAAATGGTTTGGCTCACATTAGCATACATGCTCTTTTTTCATCTGGTATTAAGCTAATTGGCTAATGCCATCATTGATACACTAGTTAATAGCGTGAATTAACCAATGGTTCATTGGGTTAATGGAATAAACATTAAATTTACCTAGTCTTTTTCCTATTGGCGTGGAAGTCTGGGCTCAAATCCTGTCCTGGTGTATTGAAAGAGTTTTCTCCTAAATAGCTTCACAATATCTTTATACGCTAGTGTGGATACATTTCCTCTAAACTGTACCTTATTCTTCATTATAGCCCATTAATGTAGTTAAATTTTGATATCCCGGAGGCAAAAGATATCATTATAGGGTTTGCTGCCTCCACAAATCATCTATTCTGGCTATAATGGCACATGAGCTGGTCCATCAGGCTACTTTCTGAAATAAAAATAAATGGGGCCACGTTGATTCATATATATCTCGTCGATTTCTTTAATTAGCGTCTTCTTCCCATGACTATATAACCTCTGAGCGAAAGTTATTGACACTTTTATCTTGGACGAATTGTGTTTATATTCTTTTACAATCAGAGTGAATAATATGATTTGCTTCTGAACATGTTAAAATATTTTACCATTCTCACCCTTTAAGTCAGCTCCTATCATCGCTGCTATGTTTAAACTAGTCATCAGCAGAGGTTCCATACTAACTTCTACCTGGTAAAATTCAACCTCACCTCACATCATCACTTAATACCGTTTTACACTGAATATGAAGGTCATGAGATCCGGAACGCTTTTTTACATTACTTGTTTGAAACAATATAGGGAGATAGCACTTAGGTAAAAATAACTTCCCTATAAAATGTTCAAATAGTTCTGAACAACTTGTATCGATAGAAGTGACTCCGCCTGCAAACCTCATTCACAACTTAATTATTTGGCCCTTCCTGAGCACTTGGTGCATCTCTGTGGACCAATCAATTCACACCAACTAAGGCATTAGCCACTATTTAATCCAATTTTTCGTCAATTTTGAAAGTCCAGTTACCTAATAATTGTCAGTACATTGATGTATAACTTACATATCGTACGAGAATTGGTTGATTTTTGCCCATATTCTCATAATATTTTATGCTTTTATTGGCTGCTGTCTGCTAGTAACAAAAGACCCTATTAATATATGTGTTCCCCACTTCCCCCGTATGTTCTTGTTTATTTTCCCTTTGGCCCATCATAAATCTCTGCCATTATACACAAATCGAATGCTTTTGAAATCTAAAGTGTTATAAGGAATACTCAAATCATCACTTGGTGGTGTTTGCTGATGATCTTCAGCATTATATTGACATTTAATTCGTTTTATTGGTTTTTCCTCGTCATCTCACCACCACAAAGACTCTACCAGCAAACAAACTAACTACATCCAGAGCTGTTTCATATTAATAGCCCCAATAATAACATTTCACTTATCTTTATGTTCTGCAGTTCGTGAATCACCATGACAATAATTTGGACAAATATTCGATACTCAGATTAAGATATTCTAATGGAATTTGGTGCTCAGTGATGTCCTGGGTGGGTCCGGCTCTCCATTTGACATCATGGTGCTTCCCTGTCTGAATGATGCTATCTACTGAAGTACAGGTCACACGTAGTCTGCTCCAGTCTTTAAGCTCAATTTACCACTGTTTTGCATCACTACTCCTTGGTTATAAGCTTTGCGGTCCTCTATTGGTTGTCTTCCGTGTTAGACCTATTGTATCTGTCAGTCTAAATGTCTTTTCAAAGGTCCTTTATAAAACCATTCCTTTCAGTCACATGACACACAAAATGTGGCTTTTTTCATGACAATTATCACAGTAACATGAAAGTATTCTGGTCATGGCACCAAATATTTGTTACTATTAAAATGTATTAATTATAAATATTTGTTATGTTTAGAAATGTATCTGTCATATGTACCAATTACTTGTTACTGAATAAATATAAAATAGGTATTATAGCCCCCCATCACTAAATGATTTAAGTTGACAAGTATATTAATAAGCGCGCATAACCCAACTGGTAGTGAGATGCAGTGATTATATACAGTATACTGTATTAATAAATAAGTATATTTTATAGTCGTCTTACGTGCACATAAATTGTTATTGGTTGTAGTATCAATATGTAATTACTTTTCTGTAAATTATTATTATTATCATTAGCACCGCGTCTTACTACCCGTTCGGCTTATAAGCATACTTTTCTGTAAAAGAAAGTATAGTTCATGTATTGTGTTTGAGTTATCTAGGTAATTATGTATTTATCTGGAATAAAAGTACCAATATGATTTGAGCAAAATAATATCACTAATATTGATTTTAAATATGTCTATTATGATGCCATATATTATTTATCATTACACTTTTAAACAGCAGCATTTAATTAAATGGTTCAGAAGGAAAAGTCATTAATTGTTAATTTATTCATTCACGATTTAAAAACACATCAATGTTAAGGTTAGAGTGTAGGCCACACTAGTTAAAGGCAGTGTTTTGGAATTTTTATAGCAGCACATTTCTTAGGCCAAAGTAAATAAAATATTGTTTAATTACAAACATAGGGTTATATGTTCTTCCCGTGTTAATACCAACATCTTTTAATAGTTGTAAAGGGTGTCCTGGAGATTAAGGACGACCTTTTCCTCTTTATTTAAAGTTTCTCATCTAATACTGCTATGCTTATGACAAATATTCAACCACTGTTGATGTCACCATGTGAAACAAATTATATGTTATGTTTATTCTAAAGCAATGTTTTGTTTATTTTGGCCAACACAATCGTTTTGCAATAAAAACTGCTAAAACATTGCCTTTAACTTGCGTTTCCTACATTTTCACTTTTATGGAAACAATCACAATCATGTCCCGCTCATTAACTGTATTGTTTTGTAAATTGATTACTATTTCACACTCGCGACAACAGTTTACACACAATTTTGGAGTGTCGGGTAGTGGTTTATTCAGTTCCCTTACCAGTAAATAACACCGCTTTATTACATAATTTAAAAAACATATGCTGCCAAGCGTCGTGGACTTGTAATGCTACAACTGTCAGAAACAAAGTCCACCCAAGTATTTAAATAAGCTTGTTATAACATGTTCTTCCAATCACACTATCCTTCGATACACTTGAAATTAATTCCCTCTTTCGATTAGCCCATCACAAAAACTGTCAAAGAAAAAATCGAGATGATATTTTGACACATGTAACAGTCATACTTGTAGTTGCATTGGCTCCTCTTTGGTAGTTTATTTTAATTAGTGCTTTTATAATAGTGTTCCAATTAGATTAACCATTGGTCTTAAAATTCTTAATTTAAGCGTAATTATAAAATTGGACAGTTAACGCTTGTACTATAATCTAATATATTCCCTATTTTAATTAGCTAAATTATAATTTAAAAGTTTTATTCAAAATAAATATTTTTTTAAGTAAATGTTTGATATGATAAGGTGTATAAATTGTGTGTGTCAATTAGTAGCAAGGGCAACGAAGTTGTTACTAAACATATGAGCTCAAAGTAAATCTACTAGCTACGGGAAATAGGATGAATAGTTATGAAACTTAGATTTAAAAAAAGTGAACCTAATGATAAGATTAATAAATTGAGCTAAATATACCGATGTTGCAATTGACTTTGTTCAGGACGTTTCAATTATAAAAAGAGAATTTTAATAAAACATATAATTTATTGTGTTTTAAGTGAAAAACTCTTGTATATGCTATTTTGGTATGTTCCAGGAGTCCCTGTGTCAATGTAGTGGCGGTGAAATTGACGGTGGCTGTGGTGGGAGAAGCATTTCTTCATTAAAGGTCAGTTTATGCTTAAAGCCTAATACATGGATAAAGGGCATAATAGACTCCCCTATCCCCTTGATCTGAGTCCATTGGGTCAGGATTAAGACATGATTAAATAAAGATAAGGATGTATAAGCTCGTCCATTAGAATAACTTTCTTGTTAGCTTGGCTAATCTCTCTGAGTGTCAGAGTCAAAACGGACTCTCAGAGAAGGTAGGTGGCGTGTCATCTCCTAATAATGAAAAGAGTGGTACTCATAGAGAATAAACTTTTTGAGGAATGTGTGATTCTGAAATTTGTTTGAAAAAAACTGTTTTAAATAGGTTTTTTGTTGGTTGGTTGTTTCTGATTAGGGCCTAGTACACCCTAATGGAAAAAAAACACTTTCTGTTGGATCCATTGTGTGACAGTGAGTTTGCCTGTCTTCATGGAAGTCCTAAAATGTATTTTACAATATTATATTCTTTCCCTTGATTAACTATAACTATAATAATTATAATATTGTAAAATATATTTTAGGACTTCCAGACAGGCAAAGACAGCTCACTGTCACACAATGGATCCAACAGAAAGTGTTTTCATAAAATCCACCACATTGGCCTAATACATAAGCTAATTCATATATTGCAGTGAACGTGATACTGCAAAAGATGAATTATTTTATGTATTAGGCCAATGTGGTGGATTTTATGAAAACACTTTCTCACATTCATCAGAATGGAAATATATATATATATATATATATAACTCCATTTAGGGTTAAGAAAGGGAAATTATATCAATTTTGTTCCACGCTTGGGAAAAGTATCCATTTGCAATTGCTGTTGTGAACACTTTCTGCAAAAATGAATTTACTATTGCTATAGATTGCCACAATATGTTATTTGTAACGTGATCAGCTCCTAAAGCATTCCGTTTTTCAAGTTGTTTGATCGTTTGACTACATACTATTTGTCACAGGGGAAGTAGTTTAGGGATAGGACCCACATATAAACATATTTAATCTACCCTTACATCTTTGGCTTACAGATACCTTTACATTTTCTATCTTATGCTATGTCTTGAGATGCCCATTCTGATGTCTTCAAGGGATCAGCTATTTACTCTGAATTGTCTACTACATTATATATTTTCTTTTCATGATTCATGGCTTCAGAAACATGTACGTATTCCGGTTTTAGTGTCTTTGTAACAAGGTTCTTAGTCTATCGTATTCCATCCAATGTTATGGTGAGCAACATGTGTTCCAGTCATGGCGTACCTCCCTATTCTGAATCATTGTATGATGAGGCAATAAAAATAACTTAATATCGTGGTGTGCTTCAAGTAGTGTAGTCGTTTTAAATTAGATGACGCTATTTACGTACTCAAGGGTATTTATGTTCTTGGTGCGCAGAATGCCCTTCTACATAGTTTACTTGTATTTGGACCAATCGTTCGTAAGTAAAACTATTCTAAAATGTGTATTTGCAGCTAGTTTGTATAAGACCGGGATGTTGTCGAGATTTATTTTATTCAGTGTTATAAGTTATTCTTGTTGAATAGTGATGACTGTAAAATAATTTCTCTCAATAGCATCCGGACCATGTCAAAACTTAGTGGGATGAAAGTGGGTTTCACAGATTCTAATAAATATGGTCTCTGACGGCTGAATGATAGACCAGGTTTCAGTGGTTTTTGTAAGATCTTCCAGAACGGATTTTTAAAATTTAAGTCACACATGGCAAAGGAATTGCGCTGTGTAGTGAAAGAGTTTATATCATCAATGAACTAAGTGTTGTTGGGAGATTGTACCTTGTAGTTAAAAGAAGTAAAAATTTTTATGTTATTGATTTGTTGATAACCATTTAAAAACGTTTCTTTGTTATCTAGTCCGAAATGGTAGAATAAATAATTACTTTTAACCAAATTCTCAGAAACTCCTCCTCTACACTGGTTCCTGTTGCTTCTACATAATAATATCAGCCTGTTAGCCTTTATAGGTTATTTGAGAAGAGCTTAGCAAATTAGAGAAGTATCTATCCTATGCTTTGCTAGTAACTGTTGAAAATCATGGGCTTGATAAATTATGCATTTGTCATTTCAGTAGAATACATTTTAAGATGCCGACAGACATTTTACGCATAGGACAGTCTGGGAATGATATTTTATAGTGTCATAAACGTAGTTAAATTGTGACATTACGCTAGGGTGTTCTAATTTTATATATACTTCCTACATTCTTGGTTGGAGCAAAATAGCATCCAAAAATTGTAAGGGACCTTGTGGTTCTAATCTTCGTGATTTGTAAGTCTTAGCAGATTACATCTGTCGAATATCTATCGGTGGGAATTAAATGGTGTGAATTTTAATTAGGTATTTGCAGGGCATACTAATGCAAGTAACTTTATTACCACAGTCATATTATCCTTTGTCCTCTAGAATGGAGTAGCTAGATATACATATGAATATTTATCAGCAGAGATAAGTTCTATCAAATAATCTCAGGATGGATTGACTAAGAAAGGTCTTCAGATGAATCAAATGCTACCGACTAACGTATGGATAATTTATCAAACCAAGTTTTCTGTAAATGTGTGTTATTTCAAACGATTTTTCTTTAAATCTTGCTAATTTAACTCTCAACGATGAACTTTCGGAATTCTGAAAGATAGGACCAATAATTAGTTTGAAAGTTATTCCGACATGTTTGATGTCAAACAAAATATGAACGCGAATGAGTTTTTGAACGTTTCATTGATGAGTTACAAAATTTTAAAAAGGTGAACCTTCGAATCGAAGATTCTGTATTTTCTGCTGAACAAACGACCTATCTGCTTCTTTGAAATATTTTATGAAATAATCGGTCAATTCTGCATATATATTATTTTTAATATTTTTATTGGTATATTCCGGGCATGTTGCTTTCCACAGACACTTTATTTCTATATAGCTCAATAAAACCACTTAGAAACTTTTTAGAAGTCATTTTGTATGTAAACACTTCAATAAATCATGCGAATAATCTTCGAACAGGCACAGACGCTTGCAGACCCTCATCGAAAAGTCCATTCGATATATCGCGAGGTTAGAATCGTTATATGTGGGGAAACTGACCAGTATCAACGCAAGACTGTACCAATATTTCGATCATCAATACATCGCTCACATATTTTAAATTGTGAAAATACACTATTTAGCGGATTTATCTGTAAAATTCAGCAAACCACCGTTAAATTGTTCGAATCGGCCAGAAAATATTCACGTGTATAGCCAGCTAATAATTGAAGTGTTAGTCAATTTTTCTTTAGTAGTCCAAAATATAGAATTGCAAATTTTAGGATATTCTAAAGCAAGATTTAAAAAAAAATATTATAAAAATAATCTGGGTCAAATGAAAATTATTTTACAAACTTGGAGTTAAGAGTTAATTTTAGAAATGGTGACAGTGAATGTTTAATATCTATAGGATGTAAATAACAAAATATATCTGTCCTTAAATAAAGTTGCATTAATTACATAAATTTAAATTATGGACAAAATATATAAACTACAGTACGTATTAGATCTATACATGCGTTAGAGGTATGCATGACGACAGCCGATGAAAGAACGCATGTCAACGTGCAGACAATGTCTTCTTATAGACCTGTCCATATTCTACAGCTAAATTCAAATTTCCGCTACACTCCAAATAAGCTTTGGTCCTAGTTAGTGTGGATTAACAAGATTCTACTGTACATTAGGTTTTCTACAATACACTAATACTTGAATTAGTCCTTAAGGTGACAATTGACAAGAATGATAATATTGTTATAGTCTTTAGAGTTGGTTACATTTAGAGGTGTTTTACATTGAAATAATTAGTTTACTAATCTCACTCTAGTTAGAATAGATTTGTTTGTTAATAGGTTGCTATTTTATGAATCTGTTGTCATATTTATTAAGTCTTCCGTTCTTGAAATATGGTTGATTTATAAAATTTGTTTTGTTTTTTAAATCTATAGGCTATGTATTGTTGGATTACCTCAGATTCTGATATGACCATTCATTTTTTTTAGTTTGGAGGTTGTTAAAAAGGTAACATGTGATTGTTTTATCAAACTGTGAAAAAAAACTCTCTAGTTATAAAAAAAAATCTAACTCTGCTGCAACGAATATATTAGACGTGTAAGCCAGAATACTCAGGGACGGGCATTTACGGAGTCCACTCATCCCCCTCCGCCGAATATATCGTTCTAATTGAACGCAACTTAGATAGTGCTGACTTACTGACCCAATTTTAAACACTTCATTAAATTAATTGATAATACCCTCCAAGTTTGTGTTGATTTTATAAAGATACTAAAATATAAGCCTGTCAGCGACAGGTGGATGTAACTGGAGTAGTTAAGATAGAACTTAAGTTTTTAGTAAAGGCTGAAAAACATAAACCCTTCCCTCCATGTTTTAGTAATCATGAACGGGTTTTAAAAATTCAATTAGAAAAAAAATTGAAAATCCTGCTCCGTTAAGTTCTGTGCCATGGTCCATTCTCTATACTCTAAGTGCAAAGTTTCTATTTCTAGGTCTTCTGGAATTCAAGACTATTTCGACTTTGGTTTCCTAGAAGCCCCCCATTTTGAGGGGTTTATTGATAATTTTGTTTATTTTGTTTATTGATAATTATTGATAATTTTCAGTTACCAAGTACACCATGTATGCCTGCACCCTTTTGGCTTAGGATTACCTTCTTGCAAAATTTCAGTTTCTTAAGTAATTTTGTTACCAAATGTTCCTTCATCCATTTTGGTTACTGGCTACCCGCCTGAAAAATGTCTACTTCCCAGATATTCGGTTTGTCATGATTTTTCCAACTTTGGCTTTTTAGAACCCCCTAATTTTGGGGTCTCCCATAAGAATTTTCCGTCACCATGTATTTCTGCATCTTTTGGGTCACGGGCTACCTACGTGCAAAATTTTAAATTCCTAGGTCATCTGATATTTGAGATGTTTTAAGACTTTTGTTTTTTGGTAAACCCTTTATTTTGGGGCCCCATGAGTATTTTTTGTCACCAAGTATTCCTAAACCCTTTTGGACTAGTGTATATCTGCCTTCAAATCTTCAGATTGCCATCCCCTGAATAAGAGGGGTTCTTCAAAGTGTTGATGAAGAAGACACCAATTTTTCCTGGTGGTTTGTGCTGTTGCACCATCTGGATGAAGCCATTGTTTGCTGGAACACCAATTTCTATCCCAAGAAAAAAATCGTCTGATAACTTGCACAATAATTAAGACAACCAACTCTCTGTATCTTTCCTGACTCGCGGTAATATGTCTCCACTGCCCATCTCCAATCAATTGGGATCCAATGAGGCCATATTCAGAAATGGAGTTTACTTCTAGATCGAGGTTTTCGTTGACAAAGAATTGATCCAGTTTGCCTAAATTTTTTTATTAACATCAACGCTGTTCTCTTTGTGGGTGGGGTTTTATGGAACTCTTCTTCAAATAATTCAAACACACGTTTAACACTATGTCCCTTGAACGACCGATCCCATATGACCTAAAATAATGCTCCACAACAGAGTCCTTCTCACGAATACGTATAGCCATTGCGTAGCATTGTGCTGAATGACCTTTCACTTCAAGCTTCAATGTCACAATACAGCCTCGTCATATCACCTTCCCACCGAAAAATACGATGCACAAGTGTTGCCAAATTTCAGTGCACTTTATTCCCAGCCATACTGTTTAGGTGCAAAGTTTCAGCTTGCGAGGTCATCTGGGTGTTCTGGTGGTTATGTAAAGACACAACCACCTATACACCGGGAAATTACCTATAGGGATTCTTCCCGATGCATAAGATTTTCCAGCAAAACTCCCAAGTCAGAAGAAAAATTGGGAGAAAATACGTGAAAATAAATTTAAAGCCCACAACTTCCATTGGATATTTTGTTGAACGCAATGAAAACTTATTACCTAATTTAGAAATCCTTCCTTACATATTTGAAACACTTCTGTTTCAACCGCACCCCCACGAACGATCTTTTTCAACATTAAGGAGGCTGAAGAAGTACCTTTGGAATTAGATAGTGAAGACCAGTAAACGGGATAGGCTCTCATGTCTGTAAACCTTGATATAGATATTGATCCACAAGATGATATCACGAGTTTAAGTATATAATGATATAATGATATTGGAATAAAATTTTCGTTCCTGTTCTGTAAAATATGTCTGTATGCCTATTTCGCTGTCTGGTCCCCCTCCCCATAATCAATTCTTGATACATGCATGAATATAGTTAGAAGGGATTTGCTAAAATTCAAAAGATGCTTTGTCTAAATTTTCTTATTATATGATTAGTAATTATAGTAATTATAAATCAAGTGTAGTATGTAAAAAGTTTCAAACATGCGCATTTCCTACTTCAGAGGTAACTAGGGTGATTCTCTCCATACCGTCATTTTTTATTCAAATTCAAATAAAACATTATAAATTATATTTTAAACTCCAAATATACTTATTATATAATATGATTTTTAGGTTTTTAATTTGTATTGTAAAATTCATCACGGCACTTTTATTGTCAATCTAGATCCCTCAGTTTTAAATGTATTATGCCTTTTTAGTTTTGTGAAATGTTGGATTGTCTTAGTATTTAAATACATTTATTAAAAGATGTTGAATCAGTTTATTCCTTATTATAGCCCTTTAAGTTCCTATAAAATCCTCAATATACCTTATTTGATTAACTTTTTTTATAGTTGAGAGTAATAAAATGTATTTTAATATTTAATTGATACAATGATTTAAAATTAAAGATAAGTTTCCTCAAGCCATACGAAAAAAATAAGTTGACATTATACATAGTATACATTAATTATTTTATAAAAGTATATTTATATAAAAAAGAAAATATGGCAAGAAATATATCACGATAAACATATTTGATAATATTAAGCTTGTAAGTTATATCAATGAGTAAATATTCTAGGTCAGAAACCTTTTAGAACTTATATATAGACTGACTTATAAAGGCTTATATAAATAGTATTTTATATTTAATTAATTTAGAAAGTTTATCAATGGGAAAACGTTATATAAAACATTATTATTTTTATACTTTGGATGATCTTTTTCCCCATGTCTATATTTTTTAAATAATACTAAAATTAAAATATGGTTAACTACATACCTGACGCGTAAAAATAACAAAAAATAAATTTAAATATTTTACAGATAAATATATGTTATTTATTATTATTATTATTATTATTATTATTATTATTATTAATATTAGGTGTTTTGTGTTACGAAAGGTTCATTAATTTTGTCAGTGAGCTTAAGACAGCCAATGCACAACCCTGTCTTCTGCCTTCTCCTTGAACTCCTAGGCATTTATTGTTTCCTTCAAGCAATCCGATACTAATTGAATCCTCCTTTTTCCTAAGATCTTCTTTCCCTCAACCTTTCCTTCTATGACGTCATGCAGAAGACAGTTCCTCCTAAGGATAGGTAAATTCAGATTCCTTGGTAACGAAGAATCACATCTAAAATGGTTCTCTTCTCGCCCTCTCTTCTTAGGAATTCTTCATTTGTCTGTCCACTTGTTCTTCTAAAGTCTTCTCCAGCACCAAATTTGAAAGCTATCCAAGTGGGGTTTATTTCATCTTCATAAGAGTCCAAGTTTCTGCTCTTTCCAATTGTAGCATTTTATCATAATCTTCCCTCAGTTCCAAACTCAACTTGCTGGTCAGCAGTATCCTTCTCTTGTTGAAATCTTATTTGGCCAAAGCGATCCTCGACCTAATTTCCTTGGTGCAGTAGGCATTCTTTATCAGCAGACTTCCCTAGTACTTGAAATGCTAGTTTCCCATTTTTATCTTCAGAAGTTCTCTATTTATTGAAATCACCATAACTTTTGATTTCTCAATGTTGATTTTTATACAACTTCTTCTCCCAACCTCCACTAGCCAATCCATCATTCCCTGCAACTCTTCCTTATTATTTGCCAGCAATGCTAGATCACCTGCATATTTTATTGTGTTGACAACGCATCCTCCTATTCTGAAATTGCCACGTCCCACTAGGGCTTCTCTGGCCAGCCATTTTCCATACAAGTTGAACTGACTAGATGACAAAAAACATCCCTGTCTAACTCTTCCTATCTCTACGTTGTTGGTCTTACCATCACTCAGCCTCATCTTCACTCGTTGTCCTAGGTGCAGGTTTGTAAACAACCTTCTGTCCCTCCATTTATATGTGTGTGTGTGTGTGTGTGTATATATATATATATTCTCGTTTTATCTATAATTTACACATTTTTATGTTTCAAACATCATACTTTAAATATAACCTAGAAACTTTTATTTAAATAATATTTTTATGATGAATTTAATACTATAAGGACTAAATCTTAAATTAATAAAATTATTTAAACTAAATTCTTTAAAAGCCAAGAGAAATAGTGTTTTACTAGAGGATGCTTACATTGGTGTTTAACGTTAATTTTATAAACATGGTATGTTAGTATATGACTTATAAGTTATATTAAAATAGTACAATTCTGATTTAACATACAACTTTAGTCACTAAGTATTTAACAATTGGCTGGAGGGAAAAGCCTATATATGCCAATAAAAAATAAATTGTAGAACACATTCGCACAAACTTTCTCATGGTGTTTATTATAGCTTCAAATAACATTTTCAAAAATGGGCTTTATGTAAAATACCCTAAAATAAGTTTTACTCATAAAAATACAAATTTTCTTGTAAATCACATTAATCACGTCTTATATATACCTTAGAAAAATTCAAATACGTTTAAGAAAATTCAAATTCTTAAAAATTAATTATTTGATAACTAAAACTCTTCACATATTTTCATTTTGAGTTATATCTTCTAGGTCAATTTCCAAAACATTCAAATTTTATATTACTTGTTGTAAATAAACTAGTCTTAACAAAATTTATTTTAGATATATAAAGATACATTTTTATTGCTATGTAAAACAGTCTCCCGTTACCAAATTTGGAATGAAACACTAAGGCCATTTTTTTAATATTCTAATTTAAAAACAGACAATCGTGCACCCCAAAATAAGTATATAGCTTTATTTAACATGTTCATGATAGACACTCCAAAGATATGAATTTTAAGCAAAATCGTTATAGCGGTTTTCAAAATAATTCAAATGTTTAAAAATCACTCCTCAGTAAAAGACCCTTTTTTGAATTTTTACCTAAAATTTTTACAGTGTTGTTTTTCACGTCAAACACGCGCAACTTACCAATTTGTAACCAAATCCATTAATCCATTTTAAAATATTTGTAATTTATAAACAATCAGTCTTCAGTAAACTACTAATAAATAAGTATTCACCTCAAAAACCAGTAAATGGTGTAATTTGTTATGTCAAACATACTCAAAGATACTCATTTGGAACCAAATCGTTTGGATATTTGGCAAAATATTTCAAGTTTTGAAAAATCAATCTTAGGTAAAATACACTTAAATGAGTTTTTGCCCTTAAACAAATAACATGTTGCTATTTGTCATTTCAAAAAATCTTAGAAATAAATGTTCAAAAATGTTAGAGTGATTTTCGAAATATTTGGAATTCATAAAAATCACCCATCGGTAAACTACCCTTTTTTAAAGGGTTAGGGTGGAAATTTTAAAAAAAAACTTTTTGGGGGTATATACCTATAACATCTAGGTATCAAGTTTGAACCAAATCCATCAAATCATTTCTGACCCGCGGCCAGAGACAGACAGACAGACAGACATGATGACAGACATAGTTGTAAAATCAACTGGTTTGGGTTCGTGTTCATATAAAACGTAAAGACTCGTCATAATATCGAGATGGCTTTTGTTCACGATCACAATACTTTATCTTGTTAAGAGAAACTAAAAGTGTAATCGCCAAATGGAAATAAGCTACAGTTACCTAGACTTTTTGGTCGGCCCCTCCAACCACTCAACTCCTGGGTCGAAACTTGTTTTCCTAGCCAACCTTTCACCAGCAGCAGATTCTCTTGCTATTTGTTATCTAGCCGGGATGTCAAATTCAAGAAGAGATTTTTAAGGAACTAATTTTTAAGCTTGTCTATGACAGGTTGATGTCAATACTACCCAACCTTACAAAACCTAACCATCAATTTATAAATGCATTAAAGGCTAGGTTTTGTTAGATTGGAGTAAGTTTTTATAAAATTATATTCATGCCACTATTAAGTAAGAGTATAACCATATAATAATTATTTAAATTAACTTCATTTTTATCAAATAAATACAAAATGTTATTATATACTATGTTTAATTTGTGAATATTCTAGTGTTTTCGGGATCAGTGTCCCTTGATTTGATCCCTAGACGACTTCAACCCTTACGTCTGTTGAGATTTACACACTTGAAAAAGCCAAGTACAATCGGTCATGCTGAAAACTGGCTTGGGCAGATAAATGTGAATCCACCAAATTTCATCTTTATATCTCATTGAGAAGCACTAAAAATTTTCTGGACAGTCATACACCCATATATACTGTACCTATACCATTAAAATGGATTATAAGATTGATTAATAGTTTCCTATGGAACAGGGTATCCTAGTTGCTGGTAAACTAGACCTGATAAATGTTCCAATGAGGAAAAAAATGATCAATTAATAGTGTTTTTATAACGGGCTTGAACAAAATTTGAAAAATTGGCAATTGGCATCAATATTATGTGTATGTCTGTATATATATACATACATAATATTGATATATATTAGTGTTGCTACTTAGGAATATTTTACTTCTGACTGTAGGTTCAGTCAGGATAGTGTTTTTATTTTTAAAAGGAATGCTCTAGAAATTTCAATTATTTAGTTATTTGGTTCATTTTTAGAATTTTGTTGATATTTCTAGGCAAACGCTAGGTCATTAAATAATTCTCATCTCCCTTACCCTATATACTAATGTCAGATGGTTTTTATTCCTCTAGGGCCTAGGACATGTCTTACTTTAAGAGATCCATCCTTACATTGGTGTATTTATTATGAGAGTGGTAGCTCTGACTAACTAAAACAATCTTCATTTATCTGAAATGTTTAATTTATGATCCTACTAAAAAGAAAATTTATTTTCTTGAAGACGGTTAAATCTATGTGTGTAGATATTTATATTAAGCGCAGAACTGTGGCATTTCACATAAAACGATGTTGAAAACTGGCTCATTTCAACATTTTTTTAAACTCTTCTCAACTATAAAATTGTCTTTGTTATATTTCAGAGTGGCTGCATCTCGAAACTTGAATCCCCCACTATTACTGTGCCCTACGAGTCACCACCTCGAGTAGAAGTGGTGGAGTATGGCGCCCCGTGTAGCTGTGCAAGGGTTAGTCCACTTTTTAATATTAACTTCTGTTTTCCCTGTAACGATTTGCACAATTATATATGTTTTACATTTTTTTTTACAAACAATGTTTTTTCCCAAATGAAATTGAATTGATTCACGCAATTTATATAATATTTAAATACATTGTGTCAATAAAATCCAAGAAGAATATCTTAAAATGATTTTGATGATGCAATATGGGTTAGTCTGCCTTAGTAATTTTATAAGATTATTTATATTTAAAAGTCTTTGTTAATTTTGGTTCTGCTATCTACACTTAAATCCATTGGTATTTTGAATAATTCTCTTTTTATTAAATGTAAATAATGGAATTAAATATAAATGTAAAATTACCAATACACACACACACACACACACACACACATATATATATATATATATAATGTTAGTGATTACAAAAAAATGATCAAGTAGACAAATATATTAGTGGTACAATCTTACTACCACAGTATTAACTAAGTAATTCAATAATTACATTATAAGGAGAAAAACAATATATTCACTTCTATTAATATTATTTGCAATGTTTGTAAATTTTACCCGAAATTTTTTATTTCATATTGCTTTGAAGTAGTTTTTTTGTTTAGTATTTATTATGTGATGTCTGTACACAGGACATAATAAGTTACATAACCTGTACTCATCACAAGGCGTTGTTATGATAGTAAAGTCCCTTAGATTACGGTGAGCAGGACATGCAGCGCGAATGGGAGAATCTAGAACCTTGTTCCGGGCATTGACCATGGAGCTATTATAACACGGAGGGGACATGCAGCGCTAATGGGAGAATCTAGAACCTTGTTCAGGGCATTGTCCATGGAGCTATTATAACACGGAGAGGACATGCAGCGCTAGTGGGAGAATCTAGAACCTTGTTCAGGGCATTGTCCATGGAGCTATTATAACACGGAGGGGACATGCTGTAGCGTTGCGAGAAAGTGAAGCCAAACCCTATCCCTTCACGGAGAGACGGATCGAGACTCTATACGTCATAGTATGGCAACCTGCTGTCGGTTTAACATGGGGAGCATAGGGAAAAGGGGACACACGCTCACTTGAATTAGAATACAACCCGATTGAGAGCTTTTATATGTTTTATGTAAGTAGGGTGTAAATCTCGAATAAAGATTCGTTATTTTTATTTAAAAAACATAAAAGATTACTTTGTATTCCTGATAATAACAAGCGTCTGAAAATGTAGTGTGTTGTTACTAATATTAATAAATTAGCTAATAATTACAAAACGTTCAGTCTAAAATTTATATAAAATATTTTTTTTAATATTGTAGTGTTTTTCCCCCAACCTATTAGCTTTGTTGTAACGTACCTAGCTTTAGTAAATTGTGAGAATAGTAACTGTTACGCACCAAATAATTCCGTTTGGGAGGGGGAAAGGTAAAATACCGGGTATTTTCTTTTTCGGTTAATTAAGTACATTAAATATATAATATACAAGTTATATGATGCATTTAACCACAAAAATAATACTGGGCTCTAGTTGTTTACACTACTTTACCATGCTTTACTCAATATAGTATTATTATTATTATTATTTGCACCGCGTCTTACTACCCATTCGGGCTATACGCACTTACGCTAATGTGTAATGGTAGGGTTATTGTGAGATGAAAATTGAGTACCTACAGTTTAACGTGGGATCCGAACCACGGTGGAGGCCTGGCATTCCACACATTCATAAGTTGTGATTAATACACGTTTTGTCAGAGGTGAAGGAAGAGTTTGGTAATCAGATAATTCTGTGCCGGGACAGAAGATTGAACCCCAGACCCCCAGCACAGAAGTCCGACACCTTACCCCTAGACCAACAGGTCACCCTCAATATAGTCAAATTCAACTGGACTACTATAATTAAAACGTTATAAACTTAAAACAAACCTCAAAGTAGGCCTACAACAAACATATTTAAGTATAAATTAGCTTACTGATGGAGAAAAATAACATTCTTTGTGCTCATGTGCCTAATTTTATTTTGGAGCCTACTCCAATTTTTTTTCCTTACATTGTGGTGAGTACGTATATTTAGGTAATATTGTCAATACAAAATGTAGTAATAAAATATAGATACCTATAGAACATTACGTTGTAATTATTCTTTTCCCACCTGTTGTAGCAGACAAATGCACAGCAAGATAAAACCATCTTTACATGTCATAATGTCAAACACATGCCTACAACTGTTGCTAGGAAATGCAATCAGTCACGCGCCGCCCTAGAGGATTCATAATCATACCCCCTCCCCCCATCATTCCTCGAGTCTAGGCCGGATTCGGTTGCACGTCAGGATAGTCCCTCCATATATATATATAATAGCTCCATGGTATTGACTGGTAAACTCAATGGGAGGAGTCATTGCATGGGCACAGATGATTGGATTACATTAGAATATATCTTAAAGAGCTAGGGTGTAATGAGGTGGACTGGATAGAACTAGCTCAAGATAGAGATAGGGTGTAATGAGGTGGACTGGATAGAACAAGCTCAAGATAGAGATAGGGTGTAATGAGGTGGACTGGATAGAACTAGCTCAAGATAGGGATAGGGTGTAATGAGGTGGACTGGATAGAACTAGCTCAAGATAGGGATAGGGTGTAATGAGGTGGACTGGATAGAACTAGCTCAAGATAGGGATAGGGTGTAATGAGGTGGACTGGATAGAACTAGCTCAAGATAGGGATAGAGTGTAATGAGGTGGACTGGATAGAACTAGCTAAAGATAGAGATAGAGTGTAATGAGGTGGACTGGATAGAACTAGCTCAAGATAGGGATAGGGATTAATGAGGTGGACTGGATATAACTGGCTAAAGATAGAGATAGAGTGTAATGAGGTGGACTGGATAGAACTAGCTAAAGATAGAGATAGAGTGTAATGAGGTGGACTGGATAGAACTAGCTCAAGATAGGGATAGGGATTAATGAGGTGGACTGGATATAACTGGCTAAAGATAGAGATAGAGTGTAATGAGGTGGACTGGATAGAACTAGCTAAAGATAGAGATAGAGTGTAATGAGGTGGACTGGATAGAACTAGCTCAAGATAGGGATAGGGATTAATGAGGTGGACTGGATATAACTGGCTAAAGATAGAGATAGAGTGTAATGAGGTGGACTGGATAGAACTAGCTAAAGATAGAGATAGAGTGTAATGAGGTGGACTGGATAGAACTAGCTCAAGATAGGGATAGGGATTAATGAGGTGGACTGGATATAACTGGCTAAAGATAGAGATAGAGTGTAATGAGGTGGACTGGATAGAACTAGCTCAAGATAGAGATAGAGTGTAATGAGGTGGACTGGATAGAACTAGCTAAAGATAGAGATAGGGATTAATGAGGTGGACTGGATATAACTAGCTCAAGATAGAGATAGGGATTAATGAGGTGGACTGGATAGAACTTGCTCAAGATAGGTATAAGTTGTAATGAGATGGAATGGATAGAATTAGCTCAAGATAAAGATAGGTGGAATTCCTTTGTAAGTGTAGCAATGTAGTTTCAAGTTACTGATGTCATATACTATGTACGAAAGTAAGTAAGTCTTAAAGAGGATTAATACATAATAATGTTTCAAACAAATAAGATATTAAATATTATATGAAAAATGTTATTAGATATAATTATTATATTGACTGATTAGTTTAAATTATTCTAAATATTTAAATTAACCCTCCAAATTGTTATAAATATGAAGTTATGCTAGTTTAAACAAATATATTTCAAATAAATAATTAATAATATATTGATGACTTTATTTTTAATTATATATTCTTAAATACAACTAAATAAATCAAGTATAATTTATTTGAATGATTGGTCATATTTTCAGAGCTTACCATATTCTGTAGAAGTTCCTAAGCGGCCCCCACCTCCTAAAAGGTAAGTTTTTGGTATAAAATTTTAAAATACATTATTAATTATATTAAAAATGTAGTGTTATAAGAATTAAAAAAATGTTGATATAAATTAGTTTACCTTTTACCCTGTCAGAGACGATAGGAACTTACATCTTTATAAAAACACGTTTGTGGTCCACTTACGAACAATGTTTGGTAGAAAAAAAATGTATGTAGCCCAAATGATATTTAGGACCCAAACACAGACACACAAACAGAATATCGGAAGAGTTTATTCACTTAATAAAAATGGGTGTTTTTTGTTCCGGTGACGTGAGATAACTTTCTACAAAATAATATATATTTATATGTTTGTGTGTGGTTAAATATCCTGGCTACAATATACTTGGCGTATAGTGAGTTGTATTTTCATCTCATAGGAGCTATTCCTACAGACCTTTGAAAGATGCATGCTTTTATACCAACATTGAAGGGGAAGGGTTGAAAACCTTAAAGGTGAAAAGATTAAAATCAACATCAAATTATTTTGAAAGGTGTCAATCTTCATTTATGTGTTACATGAGTTAAGAACTTTCAGAGGAAATTAAGTTTGATTTTGAATCAAACGGATGAGAAGACGTTGCCAAAGTATATTCAAAAAATCTATTAAAGAAACAAAAAAAAACTCAACCATTAATTTTTATACCGCCGTTCTATAATCGTGAGAAATCTTGATAAACAAAACCCTCATATTATTCAAGTGTGTCTATGATATTTAGTATTATTTATAAAGGTGTGCTTTCAAGGTTAAAATTGGCTATGTTTAATCTTCTACACTTTAGAAATATATAATCTGATCAATTTAATAAAAATAGTAAACATAGAATTATCTCTTTAATTGACCATATTTCTTAAACATTAATAAATTATGGCAATAATTATTCTATCATAATCTAAACTTAAAGAAGTTTACATTATAAAAACAATAAACATTTTAAATTTTCATCGAATATAATAAAGTTATTAAAATTTTCAAAATATTTTACACTTAAGTTTTGCATAACTGAACTTAATTTATTATACACTTAGAGCTGTATACATTAAAAATACACTAGGTAAATATTATCCAAGCTGTGACAATGAAGTGAGAAAATGACTGAATGAAGTTGGTTCAGGTTAGACACATAGAAGAAATAAGATATTTCGTTTATAATTGTTTTTGAAATGGTTTAAATGGTGGTATTTGAAATGTAAATTATAATATATAAAAGTTAATAAAGCAAAAACTTAAGAATAAATATAATATCAGTACGCATTAAAATATACAATGGTCCATTTCTTTATTTTTTAAATAATAATTATATATAGCTTTTGTAGTCATTTTATTTAATATATTTTATGTACTATTTTACAAACTAAACATCTCCTCAAAAATGTAAAACTCCTATTTAATGGCCAAATACGTATTTGAGTGAAGGACTATGTTTATTGTATTACAGGTAATATCGTATTATAGATTGAAACCAAATGTTTAATGTTGAATTTTACTCTCCACATTTGAAGATTATCTTGATTTGAAAGTTTGTTAGTTGAAAATCTTATATACATATGCTGACAAATAAATATGTACCAATATTAGTTAATAAAATACCATTATTTTTACTTTTATCTTGAATTGAATACGTGTTTTTTTAGCACCTTGTCTTACTACCCATTATGATTATACGTTGAATACATATTATATATCCATTGAAAATAAAGTTAATTAGGTTTTTATGGTAGTTATTCGAGTATGCTTTCAGTGATGATTTTAAAAGTTATGTTTTTGTGATTTTTTACTTCCAAAAATATCGCTATATAATTTTTAAACTTTAAAGCGCTCTGTGTTAGGTCTGTCTTAATCTTAAGTTTTACGTGTCTGGCATTTTATTCATGATATCCGCAAGTTAAACTAACTTGATATAAATTTTAGAATAAACTAATTTAAATTAAATTATCCAGCATTAACATGAAGAAAGACTGTGAAATTCCCATTGAAAACCATACCATTCAACACCACGACTGCCATATCCGTTCTAGATTTGGCTCTTACTTAATTTGTGGTGATAATACCTTCCTTTTCAGGTTATACACATATGTACTAATTACACTGATATGCTAGGGATGAGGAAGGTTCAATTTAGATAGAGTATACCCCCATTGTCGTGGAGGGAGAGTGGAAAACAATTTAGGGAAATCCCCCTCGTTACATCCGACTGGTATTCGAACCCAGATTTCCCTGTAATCGGCAGTCTAGTCTATTGCCTTACCATGCGGCCACTAAAGTGAGTGATATTATTTATTTACTTGAGCACGCTGGGATGTTGAAATAGTTCAGTTGGTAGTGAAGAGGACGCGAGATAAAACCACTGGTGTTGGAGTTTTTATATCAAATTATTTTGTCAGCAAAAATAAATAAAATATTTTCTTGTTTAATTTTCTTCACGTGGTGATATCAAAAGCTATTAAATATTTGTCAAGGATTTCCTGGAATTTAAAAGGATAGTTTTATCTTCATTTACAAAGAATATAATCAAATGCCACTATACTCTTAAAATATATTCAAGAATTGTTGATATTTTCATGTGGGAAAAAATTAATCTCTATGTTTGTACTGAAGCAATATTTGATTTAGGTATTTATCCTTTTAATCTACACATTAACTCCATAAGAATATGGTATAGGGCTGTTTATTTTATGATAAACTTATCCCCAGTTAATATTATTTTGATATTTGACTTCACTTATGGATACATAAGAATTTTTTTTTTAAATATTTTGCTTTATTGATATCAATAAAAAATTAGAATGTATCAGTATTTTTCTTTTGCATTAATCGTAATATTGTTTTTTTTTTATCTATTTGTTTATGTCTAACTTTTTGTACGCCTTTGTTAAAGACTAAAGGCTGATTCACACACGGCCAGCTAGTCTAAGCTATGATTTGCTTTAATGTGTTAAGATTTTGTCAATTTGGTTTCACACTCATTGCTAAGCTAAGCTATGGTTTCTCTTTTCCCTCCTGAATTCGCTATGGTTTCTTACTGGTTTACTCCAGCGAAGTTAAGCTATGGTTTCTTACTGGCTTACTCCAGCGAAGTTAAGCTATGGTTTCTTACTGGTTTACTCCAGTGAAGTTAATCTATGGTTTCTTACTGGTTTACTCCAGTGAAGTTAATCTATGTTTTCTTACTGGTTTACTCCAGTGAAGTTAATCTATGGTTTCTTACTGGTTTACTCCAGCGAAGTTAAGCTATGGTTTCTTACTGGTTTACTCCAGCGAAGTTAAGCTATGGTTTCTTACTGGTTTACTCCAGCGAAGTTAAGCTATGTCACTCTCCAAAATGTCTTGTTCAAGCTTTGATGACAGTACTAAAGAAGATAAGCTGCTGGTATTAGCAGTTGTTTGGGAGATGAAGAAAATGTAGCAGGAGTAGGTCTGACTTGTAATATAATAACACTTATTAAATATAAAACTTAAATTGAATCCCACTTAAATACAGGTGAAACAAACTGAAAACAAAACCTAAACACTTCTTTGGTTATTTTCAACAATCCAACAATCTGTTCAACACGTAACTCAAGCTGCGTTATGCGCATGCGCAATGAAAGATGGCCAATATGTGCGATGCAAAGATTGCCCAGCCAGTATTCGGAAAAAACATAGCGAGGCGTAGCAAGGAATAGCTTAGCTTAGCTCTCAGTGCGAACTAGTCTTGATGCCAATGTAGTTATTTTTGCTCTTCAATAATTAAGCAATTGAAGGAATTTTGCTCTTCTTGGGACCGAATTAGGGGAGTGTACCCAGTAATAGCTTATAAGCTCAGTAAATTTATATACAACTTACCTTTACATTGTTGGTATGTTTATTTATTTTGTATACAGGGTGTTCCCGGGCTAAACGGCTTAACTTTGGGAAGTGGTAATGGATGAAAAAACTAACTCAAAATGTATTTTGGAAAATTGTTCGTTTTCGCTTCCTTTTCACGCAATCATCAAAAAACTCAATAAAAAACAAAATAGGTAGGTATTAAATGAAATATTTTACTTATTTAGTTCAAATTGACGGCCTCCATCCCGGAGAGCTATCAGTGAGAGAACGAGTGGCTGACCGACATTGTGCGACTGTTGTTTCTTCGTGTTATCCTTTGTCGTAAAGATTGAAGGTCATTAACAGGCACTTGATACCCTTTCTGCTAGAGAGCTCCCAAACTTATAGTGACATTAAGTCAGGTGACGGCAGAGGCCAAGACACAGGTCCAGCACGACCGACCCATCTTACAGAAACATTAATATAATGACCTCTGCAGGTAAAACGTGCTTTTATTTAGTTTGTTGCTGATTGTGCGAAAAGGAAGCTAAAATGAGCAAATCTCCAAAATACATTTTGAGTTAGTTTTTTGGTCCAGTATCATTTCTCAAAGTTTAGCCATCTAACACGGGAACATCCTGTATATACATTTAATTTAATTTTAATTTCATATTTGGAATATATGTATAATCCATAGCACTCGAAATATATTCAGAATAATATCAAACTTTTTAAAATCTACTTTTTATAAAAATGAGCAACCGTAAGATCTGATAAGTTTTTATAATATAAACCTTCTAGCTATTTACACATTTGTTATATGGCTTTTTTTCTGAATTTTAGACTTTTATACTATTTATGATCATTGTTCTTTATTATCATAGGAATGACTTGAGTTTATTAATTTAACCTTTTTAATGTTTTTTGTTTCTCAATCTAGATAATACACTTCAATAGAATACTCTGTTGATGATTGTATTTAAAAGTTAATATTCAAAGCTAAAACAAATATAAATAATTTTACAAGACTTTAATAAAGATCACCTGGATAATGGAGTTTTACTCAGGAAAACATTGACTAAAAAACTTGGTGGCCATAAAATAAATATTTCACAAGTCAAAATTATTTGTAGTATTTATTCAATAGTTAAATATAAAATCATTTACCAACAAGGGGTTGTTCATGCTAATTTCAATTTACTACGAAAAGTTCTCACAAAGGAGATTTATAGCCATAGCACCATTGACTGAAATGTACAGAGATTCATTAATTATCATTTAAGAAGAACCATCTTATTTACATTTACATGGTCAACAAAAATTTTAGTGTTATGCCACTCACATTTATTATCATGAAAATACATATTTGCCCCAATTTAATTGTTTACTCCTGTGGTCATTTCAGGTACGAATACGCGTACCAGGTTCTTGTGCCAGAGGTACCTATACCTGAGAGACCTTGCCAGGCGTATGGCTACACAGTAGAGATTCCTGCACCCACCAAGAGAGAACGCTATCTATCTGGACTTGTAGCTCATGTGGACAAGGTTTTGGTTCCCAGAGCCCCATGTGAGACTAGCTATGATTACGATTCGAACGTTGAATCGACTACAATTGGTGAACTAGGCTTGTTTGGTTCTGGAGATGAGAGGTGTGCCGAACAAAGAGAATATATAGAGGATAGAGATTACGGCTGTTCTGGAGGTTGTAAAGGCTCTATCATCTATGGTGATCAAGGCGGATACCGCAGTGGCTATAGTCGGTCTAGTGGTTTTGGTGTTAGTGGTAGCATCTCTGGTGACTTCGTGTCTCATGGCTCCAAATTTGGAGACATCTCGCATGGAGGTCAAAACTACGAATAGACAAAAAAAAGTGTACAAAACTCAGGGATAGGAGTGTAAATAATAGTTTGTTGAACTGTATAAAGGATGGTGTGAGACACTTGAATTTCAGGTAGAAAATTTGAAATGATCTCGTGGAATAAAATAAGATTATTAGATTGATAATTGTGACTTATGTATCTTTAGTTTTTTAGTTTATGTATCAGAAAACACTTATAAGTTTAAGAATTCAATCAAAATATACATAGAATATTAGTGATAAAATGTATACCTTTATCATGCATACCTATATCTGAACCAAAAAATCACTCTCCCTTAGCTTTTTTCAGAAAATAATTAATTTGGAATATTTTCAAATATTTTATCTGGAAAAATATTTAAACGGAACTGATCTAATCGAGATACAGATACCTCAAACTTTTGAACTTCAATTTAATTTCTACTTAGAACGTTAACACCATAAATATAATCAAACGAAGCTCACAGTACTTGGTAGCTGAATGTTTCACTTTGTTGGGACTCCACATCTCTTTACTAGTGTTAATTCTCGGGGGGACTTTACTGGTCTCCTCGCATCTCTGGACTTCCCCAATTTCCTTACATCTAAGTACTCCCTATTTTTCATCATATCTAAGGCCACCCCCCATCTCCTCACTTCTCGAAACTTCTCTGGCCTTCACACTTATCGGCTCTTTCCCTTCTCAAACTCCTTCCAGCACTCTTCTTCGTGGAATGTATGTTAGTGTAAATCAGGTGTCTTAATTTGTGAGAATGGCTTTTCGTACTGTAAACTAAATGTCCCTTACATTTATGTCAGATGGTTGGACACATATATGTGGGAACTCACTTATCAATGGGATAATTGCCACACCTAAGCCAGTGTTCATAAACGTAGAAACCAAAATATCATCATACGGGAGAATACATAGCTCAAATACCAAGCATTAAAATTTTATAAATCTGGTACTTCAAATATAAAACAGTGGTGACTGACAATGCACGTAGAATGAAGCTGGTGTTGCAAATTTTAATAGAATATTACCCTCATTTGGTGAGATTCGGTTGTCTCACGCATGGCATTAATCAACTTGTAAAATATATTAACAACATAGATTAAATTAATAATGTAATTATAAGTTGCAAAACAGTTATTTAAGTTCCTCGCTTAGCTGTTCAAACTCTGAAGATGATCCAGAGATAAAAAGATGGGAAAAAGGAAACTTTTGTTGCTGGTTGAAACAAGAGGGGAAGGGGGGGGGTCTAGAGTGAGGTGCTTAGGTGGCATAGTAAGGTCCAAAAACAGCCTTCAGTGTATATCTATTGATGAAGCAATAAAGAGAACTCTCACATCACACTTAAGAATGCAGATTTTGGACAACGATAACTTCTGGGGAAAGATGCAAGAATCACACGACATACTTCTACTGATTTCCACTGCCACACAAAAGCTGGAAGGTTATTCACCCAAGCTGTCATAAGTTCATGATATTTTTCGCAGTTTAATGAAACAAATCTCAATCAAACTTTCTTCTTCACCCCCAAACGAGGGTAAAGAGATGATATAATAAAAAGGGGTAAGATTTTGCTCATATACAATTCAGTTAGCTGCCAATCGCTTTGACACTAACCGCCGTGGTGAAAATTTATCAAAGGAGGAACTGTCGGATGCCTTGGACATAGTCATGGACCTCTCTCAAAGAACTCCCAGTGTTAGTGAACAGGCCATTTATGACAGATGTGGCAAAGTACAGAAATAAAGACACAATGTCGAGTCGAAATTTGATATGGCAAGCTGCAGAAAAAATATGTCTTCTGACAAAGGGAAAGGGCTACTGCGACACAAGAAATGTGTCCATCATTACGGTGCAAATCTTAAGCATTCCTCCAACTTCCGCTTCATGTGAGCGAGACTGGAAGGCCTTCATATGGATGGGAACAAAAAAAGAAATTGACATACAAGATAATAAACAGATAAATTGGTTTCGGTTTTCCAGATTCTGTCTATTCTCTTTTAACTAGGACTATCAACATCATACTAAGTAGAAATAACGGAATTAAGCTCAAGCCACAAGTCTGCTTCTCCTATACTAGACATGTCTGATAGTGTTGTGAGTTTTAATTAAGTTGTGTAATTGATTTTGAAATTCAATTTTGAAGACAGGTGGAAGGGAAAATTAGGGGCTATAATGCTTTGTTGAACCTAATTTTAAGCTTTCACAGTATCACATAACCATAACAAATCATCTTAATTTTTATATGTATATTATTTATGAAACTATTACTAGAAAGTGGCGCCCTATAGAGAATTAACTCAAAACTAGTTTTTCCCTACTATTGTGACTTGTTTCAACACAAACAATTATTAAATGATAGCCGCGTGCCTTTAAGCACTTTTAACGAAGTTTGTAAACAGAACGCGAGTAGAGACCAAATTACATTGTATTTGTTATTATTATTATTTGTGATAGAATTAAGTAGTAGTAGCAGTAGTAGTAAAAAAAATCGATCCTTTATAGAACCTTTATATTCATACTTCAAGTTTTGTATCATCAATAAGACAATTAAAGTAATTTTAAGGTTGTCTCGAATATTTGCTAGCAACAATGGTCTCCCCTCCATCCTTTCCACCATACCCCCTACCTCTTCACTCTGACCATATCTTCCTCCTCCGCCCTTTCCACCGTGCCCCCTACCTCTTCACTCTGACCCTATCTTCCTCCTCCGCCCTTTCCACCGTGCCCCCTACCTCTTCACTCTGACCCTATCTTCCTCCTCCACCCTTTCCACCGTGCCCCCTACCTCTTCACTCTGACCCTATCTTCCTCCTCCACCCTTTCCACCATGCCCCCTACCTCTTCACTCTGACCCTATCTTCCTCCTCTTTATCAACCGAATTTTAGTGTATATAATAGGCTCTAGGTGCCACCTCTCAATTCAACCCCTTGCTGAATGCCGCTGATTTGAAATTTTCATCTCTACATGCAGTTTGGAAAACCATAGCTCACGACTTTATTCCAAACTGATAAAGTGAACATTGTTGATAGACTTATGAGTAATAAGATATGTATTGTTAAAAAAATAAAACAAAAAACCCGATAAAGCCCTCTTGCAATAAAAATTTTACCTATCTGTAGAAATATTTTAACATCTAGATGTTTGTGATTACTAACTAAATTAATTTCTCTCTTTTCTCTTTAGAAGAGCCTGTTTAATTGATTTTAAATTGAGTAAGTATTCTTTGTGGAAGAAATCTTAAACATGTTTTTTTCTTTAAAAGTGAATGTTATTTTACCATAATATTAGTATTATTCTATATGTATTGATTATATCAATCAAAAGTGACACCCGCAGTTAAAATGAGTAGATGTAAACATGTGTGAAAATTGATTCCATAGATTTAAAAATAGATTCTCACTATCAGTTTTTTTTAAAAACCTAAATAATGGTAAAATCTCTTGCTTTTAACGCTAAATTGTTATATTAGTTTGTAGATTATCATCTCCGGGAAAAAAGGAGATAAAGTTTGTAATAATTTAAACAAAATTCACAACAACAAAAATACATAATATGTATTTATATATACATAAGATAAAAATAGCTTTTAGAATAGTGCTTGTTTCGAAAATACCTAATTGAGTGCATATAAATGATTGAATTTGGAATACATGACCTTAAATACTAATTCTAAAGATAATAAATACCATAAAATTGTTAAATAATAGAAATACCCTGAAAAATGGTAAGTTTTTTGTTTAAAAAACTTTGAAATAATGATTTTAGGTATTGTTAGATAGGAGTAAATATATTAAGTTTATGAATATTAATTGTTTTTGGCCAACATTTTATTAAAACTTAAGTTTTCATAAAATATTCAAAATACTCACAATAATAATATATTTTCTGAGTTTTGAATGTAATATACGACAAATTATGAATAAATAGTTATTTAATGCAATAATTAAAAATTTAAATACGTAATATTTCCAATTAATTAAATTAGTAAATCTAGCTTGAAAGAAATTATTCATATTTTTGGAAAAGTAATGTAATTTTTAAAAAAAAACATTAACTCTATTAACGATTTTTAACTCACGTCGTTGGCCACATGGTCTAAGGCACCATTATCTAAATATACTGGTTTCCATTGATGAGGAGTTCAGAGTTCGATCCCATTTGGGTTCACTGAGGTTGACTGTTTTTCCTTAAATGTTTCCCACTCTCCCCACACTCAAATGAAGGTGTATTAACTTTAAGTTCAACCTTTATCATTCCTAACACATTAAAGTAATAAGTACAGTACATAGACGTAAAACTCTAACAAATAGTAAGACGTGGTGCTAAGGAAAAAAAAACTACTGTTAAGGAATATGGAAACAAGGGAAACAAAATGTATATAGGTAAAGTAAGTATCATTTAAGAGAAACGTAGTAATAGATTAAAATAATGATGACTGTTATAATAGAAGTGAGAGAAAATAGTTTTTTAAAATTTCATTAAGATTATAAATATAATAAATTTATATCAAATTAGTATGGGATAATCCTGTAAATGCACTTACTGATTTTTGATGATAACCTAAATCTAGAAATACCACTATCAAACAGCAAATTACTACCAGCAGTAAAAAACCAGTCAATAAAATGTATGGAGTAGTATCAATCAGTAAATGCATTTAGAAGGAATTGACATTATTATAAAGACAATTAGGTGTAAACATGTGTTACAGCTAGAGATAAATACGTAATAACCATACGCTACCAAGTAAAATAACAGTTAATAAGAGAAATGGGTAGAAACTTATTTTAGCATTAATATATCTACAATGAATAATAAATATAATATTATGACTAAACGGGAAAAATGGACTTATGTTGTAACGAAATTTCACGGAAATAACGCTACAAAGTACCCGGCCGGCTACAGTATGAGTTTGGGGGTGGGTTGAGGTTGGCGCAACAGACGGGATGCGGCGAAGGGCTGGACATAAGTACACTACTCATCAGGGAAGCATCCTGATACGAATGGGCGCATCTTGGTCTTTTGACACGGGGAACCAAGACCCAGCAAGCTAATCGTAAGTTAACCTTTAGGCTGCCACCGTACGCGGTGACCGCGAGGGAAAGTTCAGTTCTGCCCCTCTCCACAGCCCGCTAGTCGACTTCGGTTAATCACCGAATAGCAACATGAGTTTCAAGCAGATGTCAGTAAAACCAAGTAAATAAGAAAAGTTAATCCGTATATAAATCATAGATCATAACTAAATTATAGAGTGTCTATAGGTCATACGTAACTGTGCAACTTTCCAAAATAAACAAGTGTCTATGAACACATAACCAAATAATATAGTGCTTATGTACTCCTATAAAAGTTATAGTGTCTATAAATCATAGGTAACTGTGCACCTTTCCAGAATCAACAAGTGTCTATGTACACATAACAAAATGATATAGTGGTTATACACTCCTAGAAAAGTTATAGTGTCTATAAATCATAGGTAGCTGTACACCTTTCCAAAATCAACAAGTGTCTATGTACACATAACAAAATAATATAGTGCTTATGCACTCCTAGAAAAGTTATAGTGTCTATAAATCATAGGTAGCTGTGCAGTGAAAATGACAGGTCCGTCTAGGACGGCCCTGGCGACTTGCGTGGCTCGCGCCCGGTCTGTCCCTCCAAACTGGGACCAGGGGTCCTGAACTCCTCCCGTGAAATAAAGATGGGGGGGGGGGAGAGAAGACCCTGGATAACATCACAAATGTTACAGCATAATGCAAACGTTTACATTTCCTCCACCATGTGCAATACATTGTCCTCCTACCCTAGTTCTCCTAGTACAATTTTCATTTATACATTTCCTTCCTCCTCCAGGTGCAATACATAACCCACCAATGACGTTGCCAGACGGGCATTGGGGATTTATAAATTACGTACATGAATCGGGCACGTAACTTGCTGCCGCCTGCCCAATTACGGAGGTCCACCCATTTGAATCCAAATCACTACAGGGATTTTCAAAAGGCACAGCCTATCCCTACATTAAGGTTCAGAGAATAGAACCAGGAAAGCGGGAGATAAGTATGCACGGAGCAAAACAAAAAAGATACAAAAAAAAATTAAAGATAAAGCACTTATCCAAAAGGGTGGGGGGGGGCTTCGCCGAGGCACGAAAACGCGCCAAGGAAACGAGAAGGAATTTAACACCAACATAGGAGTTCCAGCAAAAAAAAACCGAGGCAATGGAGCTTGCTTCATAAATACAATATCACATAACGGAGGCCCCTACTTTCCTCCATCCAACCTTCACGAAGCACGTCCAGCGATCCATTTTCCTTCCACTCCCATCCAGCATTTCTCGCCTCAACTTTCTCACTGCCAATCTCAACTCGACCCAGCCATCTTGCCACACCCCTCTTCGCTCGTTACCAACTTCACTCTCCGCATAACACACCGAATGCCGAGTAGATAGCGCCAGCTGTCCTCTGGGTCGCTTTACGAGCAATAATCTGTGGATAAAAGAAAAACGCGGTGGCCATCTTTGATCGGCGATGAAGAAATTCATCATATCCCCTCACACTCCTCTAGAAAAATTCTCAGGCATTTTTCGGTACAAGGTGTCAAGTCCATTTTTTCCAGGTCTTTGACGTGCCATATGCCTTCTGACTTGTGCCCTTCAGAGTTCAATTCATAAACGCCCTTAGAAACTTTCCGGCTTACCACAAATGGTCCAATATATTTGGGTGCAAGTTTAGCTGTAAATTTCCTTGCAGCATCCGACAAGGCATAGTTCATCCTCTTTACAAGGTCGCCTACCTCAAATTTGACGTCTTTGTGGCGAAGGTCGTAATAATGCTTATTCTTCTGATGCGCTGCATCCAAGTTCATACTAACTTGTTCGCAAAAGACCCGAGTCCGTTCCCTTTTCCTCCGGATGAAAGCGGACCGTTCTTCAAAGTCTACTAATCTTGCAGGGCCGTCACTATCAGCAACGGGTAAATGCTCTAGTCTCATTTCATGATTCAGGAACAACTCGGCGGGCGTGTACCCGGTGCTCTCATGAACTGCGGTCCTAATGGCATACACAAATTCGGGCAAGTACTGGTCCCAGGTAGTGTGTTTATCCTTCACGTAGGAGGACATCATGGTTTTGAGGACCCTGTTCACCCTTTACACTGGGTTAGCCTGTGGGTGATAAGGCGGGCAATACCAGATCTTTGTGCCATACTCGGCTAGCTTTGATCTAAACTTGTCACTTACGAACTGAGGCCCGTTATCGCATACTACGGCCCGTGGCGCCCCATATTCCATCACTAGGTTCTCCTCGAGGCGTTTGGTGACAGTCTCTCCCGTCGCTTCTCTCAAGGGGAAGGCGCAGACCCATTTAGAAAATAATTCCACAACCACTAGCAGGTATTTATTGTTCTTAGAGGACCTCGGAAGTGGTCCCATAAGGTCCATACTCACAATCTCCCACGGTCGATCTACTCTCCGGGTCTCCAACATACCTGACGGTCTCTGTTGTACGGCCTTATATTGGTGGCACACCCGGCAGTTCCTGATGTAACGGTTCACGTCCCAGAACAACTTAGGCCAGTAATAATTCCTCCCTATACGACGGTATGTTTTGTAAGCCCCCATGTGTCCTGAGGTGGTACTGTCGTGTCCCTTGCCCATTACAGAGATACGCTGTTCCCTAGGCACAACTATTCGCCACCCATCATCCTCTGTAGACAAGGTACGGTTATTTAGTTTCTTGTACAGCAGCCCCTCTGTCTCTCTCCAGCACGGGTAACTATCGGGCTGTTCCATTACCTTCTTCTTCATTCTTAGGTATCATTTGTCCTTCACGGGGATATCCTTAAGTTCCACTACCAAGGCTTCCGGGTCGACAGCTCTCGATAAGGCATCCGGAACAACGTGTAGTTCTCCTTTACGGTGAACTAGCTCGTAGTCGTACCGCTGCATTCTTACAGCCCATCTGGCCAGTCTTCCTGTAGGGTCCTTCATACGATTTAACCACAGCAATGAATAGTGGTCAGTGATGACGGTGAAGTGATACCCTTCTAGGTACGGGCGGAATTTTTCCATGGCCCACATCACACTGAGGCACTCCTTCTCGGTGGTGGAATATTTGCGTTCCGCATGACTTAACGTACGTGATGCATACGCAATCACATGCTCGCCATCGTCAAACTCTTGTGTCAGAACAGCTCCTATAACTCGATTCGAGACATCGGTCTGCAAAATGAACTTCCAGGAAAAATCCGGGCACGATAGGACGGGTGCGTTTATCAAGTTTGCCTTTAATTGGGTAGAGGCATCCTCGCACTCCCGTGTACAGTTCCATTTGGACTTCTTTTTCGTCAATTCGGTCAAAATTGAACTCTTGCTGGAAAAGTCGCTCACGAATCTCCTATACCATAACGCTAAATCCAAAAAGCTCCTTATTTCCTTGGCGTTCTTCGGAGTGGGAAAGTCCACGATGGCTGCGACTTTCTCCGGATCGACCTTTAACCCTTCCTGATCTACCAAGTAACCCAAGTACTTTAACTGTGGCTTACAGAGTTGGCATTTCTCGGAGTTGATACTGAGATTCGCCTCTTTCAGGCGTCTTATCACTTCCTTAAGCAAGCTGATATGGCTCTTAAAGTCAGAGGTTACAATAATTAGGTCGTCCAAATAAACTAGTACATTGGATTCCAGTTCTGGTCCAATGATTCGGTCCATCAATCTTTGAAAACTAGCTGGGGCGTTCGTAAGGCCATATGCCATACGCGTAAATTGAAAAAGTCCTCTTCCCGGCACTGAAAACGCGGTGAGAGGCTTAGTCTCTTCAGATAGCTTTATCTGCCAAAATGCAGTTTTCAAATCTATGGAAGAGATGTATTTCGCTTCACGGATTTTGTTAAGGTAGATGTGATAAAAGGAAGTGGGTACGAGTCTTTTACGGTGAGCGAGTTTAGCTTCCGGCAGTCCAAACATAGCCTGTTTTCCCATTTGGCTTCCGGACCATTATTATCGGGGATGACTAAGGGCTGGAAGACTTCTCTACTACGCCTAGCTTAAGCGTAGCGTCTATTTCTTCACCTTATACCTTAAGCACTGCTGGAGAACACGGGTAGTGCCTCTGCTTCACAGGTTTCTCGTTCCCGACATTTATCACGTGCTCGATTTCAGTGGTCGCTTTGAGTGTCCCATCCGGATTAAGCTCGCTACATCCTGTCAATTCGTTCATAATTTCCTCCAGTTGTCGCTGTTGGAGGGCGTCAAGAGAGTCGAAACTTTCTACTAAAGCCAAGCGTGGCACATCGTCTTGTTTTTCGTCGCCAAAATTCCAAGTCCCGTCTGCCACTCGAGGAACAATATTAAATATTTTCCAACATTCTACTCCTAGAATCAACGTCTGTTCTAATGACGGCACGAACAAACATTCAATGGTTTTTGTCTTCTTCTCCAGCGTTACGGGCAATTTCACGACTCCCTCAGTTTGATGAAGGCTTCCATCTGCTGTCCTTATGTAGCGTACGCCCGCAGGCTCCACTCTGATTCCTACTTTTGACAACATCTCCATGCCTTCCCCGCCTAGACCAGATCGAGAAGCGCCTGAGTCCAATAAAACACGAATTTTCTTTCCTAAAATTTCGACTTCTACATGAGGTCTCCCATCCCTTTCGTTTTGCAGTAGGATGTACGAGGCTTGTGGGATTTGTCTCTTAAAAAAAGCCGAGACGCTTTCACACCACCTAGTCCATTCCGATATGCTAGTTGGACTTTTCTGAAGGGGATCACTTCGATGGCTTATGATTCCCCCTCCCCGTTTTTTTGGAGGTGTGCAATTCTTGAAATATCTTCGAACAACTCCTGGCTTCCCGCATCCAAAGCAGAATATCTCCTTCTTAGGTTGTTTACAAGCCACGTAAAGGTGGCCTTGTTTTCCACAGTTATGGCATTTCCTTGTTTCAACTAGTTGACTCCTTCTGTCGCCCTTAACTCTTCAGCTCTCTCCAAAAATGCATTAAAGCTTGTCTTCGTATCTTCACCGGTGAACTTGAGTCCCCACTTGGTCACGGGAACACCCCTAGATCGTTCTTCCCTCCAGTAAGGTTGGCTGACGGGGACACCGCTCCTCCTGTAGGTTCTCCAGCTTTCTGATGTGCCGGTGCATCCAGGTGCAGGCGTTCGGGGTCGTGTGGGTCGTCATCATTCTCTGACTCGCCCACTTCATATTCCTCTAGGCCATCCACCTTACCTTCTAACTTCTCTTAAAGTGAGATGCACCTTTCCTGTAGTGCTTCCTTCCTCGCCAATAGTGAATCATTACCGAGTTTTATGTTCAACCGATTAACTCTCCCGACCACATGCCAGAGGCCGGTGTCCAGTCGTCGGCACTGGGGACCCCTTATGGTGCCCTCGAATGCTTCTAATAGTTTCTCTAGGTCATCGCATTTTCTCTCACAGAAGTCCAATTCATTCCGCGGCGTGAATTCGGGGAAAGCGACTGGAAAATTCCTCGGGACCCAGTAGCGGTCTATTAGTAGCAAAGGCCCTTTGCATACGCTTTCTTAATTCCACCACTGGTCCCTTCGCTGGAAGTCCACGTAACGCAAGCTCATAAAATAACTCCTACCTCTTTAGCCGGTAGACATCCATCACAACACTAACTAACCGATGACCCCAACTAGATCCCTGGGACTCCGATTCCAGTAACTAGACACCCGTTTACAAGAGCTAGGCAGGGCAGAAAAGGCAAGCAACTCTAACCAACCAGAATCTTCACAATTTAAATCTAGACTTACAGTAATCACACTTATGCCTAACCTGTAGAAAAAATTATGTAGTTCATAATTAGAAGTCACCATTAGGGAAAGCAAACTTGCGAGTTCCGTATACAGGCATTAAAAAACCAATCAGATCCACAAAATCTAAGAAGAATTAGTGTGCTTAATACACAGCACTGAATAAACTCCACAAAACAAAGATTTACTAAAGGCATCATACGGAACATCAACAAAAAAACAAGTTCCTATTCCCTTATTGCACATTTCCAGCCTCCTGAGGCTCACCCTTCGCCAACCAAGACCAACCGTGCCAACTCAGGAACCCCAGGCCAACTTTAACCCAGCCCAATCTAACCAAAGGCCACTCTTCGGGCCCCACGTTGGGCACCAAAATTGTAACGAGATTTCACGGAAATAACGCTACAGAGTACCCGGCCGGCTACAGTATGAGTTGGGGGGGTGGGTTGAGGTTGGCGAAATTGACAGGATGCGGCGAAGGGCTGGACATAAGTACACTACTCATCAGGGAAGCATCCTGATACGAATGGGCGCATCTTGGTCTTTTGACACGGGGAACCAAGACCCAGCAAGCTAATCGTAAGTTAACCTTTAGGCTGCCACCGTACGCGGTGACCGCGAGGGAAAGTTCAGTTCTGCCCCTCTCCACAGCCCGCTAGTCGACTTCGGTTAATCACCGAATAGCAACATGAGTTTCAAGCAGATGTCAGTAAAACCAAGTAAATAAGAAAAGTTAATCCGTATACAAATCATAAATCATAACTAAATTATAGAGTGTATATAGGTCATACGTAACTGTGCAGCTTTCCAAAATCAACAAGTGTCTATGAACACATAACAAAAATGATATAGTGCTTATACCCTCCTAGAAAAGTGATAGTGTCTATAAATCATAGGTAACTGTGCACTTTTCCAGAATCAACAAGTGTCTATGTACACATAACAAAATGTTATAGTGCTTACACACTCCTAGAAAATGTATAGTGTCTATAAATCATAGGTAACTGTGCACATTTCCAAAATCAACAAGTGTCTATGAACACATAGCAAAAATGATATAGTGCATATGCACTCCTAGAAAAGTTATAGTGTCTATAAACCAAAGGTAACTGTGCACCTTCCCAAAATCAACAAATGTCTATGAACACATAACAAAATGATATAGTGCTTATGCACTCCTAGAAAAGTTATATTGTCTATAAATCATAGGTAACTGTGCACTTTCCCAAAATCAACAAGTGTATATGAACACATAACAAAAATGATATAGTGCTTATGCACTCCTAGAAAAGTTATATTGTCCATAAATCATAGGTAACTGTGCACAAAGTGCTTATGCACTCCTAGAAATGTTATAGTGTCTATAAACCATAGGTAACTGTGCACCTTCCCAAAATCAACAAGTGTCTATGAACACATAACAAAATGGTATAGTGCTTATGCACTCCTAGAAAAGTTATAGTGTCTATAAATCATAGGTAACTGTGCACCTTCCCAAAATCAACAGGTGTATATGAACACATAAAAAATGATATAGTGGTTATGCACTCCTAGAAAAGTTATAGTGTCTATAAATCATAGGTAACTGTGCA
>CABFOW010001551.1:129366-141576 GCA_902141385.1 Timema californicum
GGGAGAGAAGACCCTGGATAACATCACATATGTTACAGCATAATGCAAACGTATACATTTCCTTCCTCCTCCATGTGCAATACATTGTCCTCCTACCCTAGTTCTCTTAGTACAACTTTCACTTATACATTTCCTTCCTCCTCCAGGTGCAATACATAACCCACCAATGACGTTGCCAGACGGGCATTGGGGATTTAAAAATTACGTACATGAATCGTGCAAGTAACTTGCTGCCGCCTGCCCAGTTACGGAGGTCCACCCACTTGAATCCAAATCACTAAAGGGATTTTCAAAAAGCACAGCCTATCCCTACATTAAGGTTCAGAGAATAGAACCATCAAAGCAGGAGATAAGTATGCACGGAGCAAAACAAAAAAGATATAAATAAAATTAAAGAAAGGGCACTTACCCAAAAGGGGCGGGGGGTTCGCCGAAGCACGAAAACGCGCCAAGGAAACGAGAAGGAATTAAACGCCAACAGAGGATTTCCAGCAAAAAAAAATGAGGCAATGGAGCTTGCTTCATAAATACAATATCACATAACGGAGGCCCCTACTTTCCTCCATCCAACTTTCACGAAGCACGTCCAGCGATCCATTTTCCTTCTGCTCCCATCCAGCATTTCTCACCTAAACTTTCTCACTGCCAATCTCAACTCGACCCAGCCATCTTGGCACACCCCTCTTCGCTCGTTACCAACTTAACTTTCGGCATAACACACCGAATGCCGAGTAGATAGCGCCAGCTGTCCTCTGGAGCACTTTACGAGCAATAATCTGTGGATAAAAGAAAAACGCGGTGGCCATCTTTGATCGGCGATGAAGAAATTCATCACAATGTTTTCACTTACCATGTACTCCATTCAATACCTCTCCATAAGACCACTCAACCTATAGACGATCGAAGCTCATCTATCCATGACAATAGTTAATTTTTAGCTGGCGAGTTAAAGAGGAGTTAGTACTCCGCGTCACTTCATAGCAGCTTCCCAATCTCTGAGAAGGATTGGATGACGTCACATCCTGACTCAGAATGTTCAAGATGTTTTCGTTGGATTACGTGGCACTCTGTTGTGTAGAATCGCCACCTGACAGTCGACATACGTTTCCTTCCCTTCTTACCTCCCTTTGTTTCCCTTACCTATAGTCCCCTCTATCCTTTTCTGGCGCAACAACTGTATTTATCAGCCCAGGAATGTCAATGTAAAACGACTCTTTGTGAGAATTTAATTTGAGGAGGAGATAATTCGTTGGCTTATACGTTAAATATATGGTTAGAATATTTTATATGTTTAAATCTTTGATTCCATTAAATTGCGTTTTGGCCTAAGATTTAAAAATTAATACTTGATAAAATTTGGAATATTTCAGTCAAAATAACTTTTTGGATTCATACTTTTTTATTTACAACATTTTCTTTTTTTAGTAAAAGCCTGATATAAATTTATTGAAGTTATGTAACATGAACTTACGTTATAAATTCAGATAAGGCATTTTTTGTTAGCGACTTGGTTTGTGTGAGATTGTGTGTCAAACACACTAATGCGATGTAACTTTAACGTTTTTGTGAGAATAATGGCGACATGTAATTTCTAGGAATAAGTAACTAGATATTGGTATCTGTCTTTAAGAATTGTTATTTCGTTTTTCTCTATAAAACTTAAAATATGTTTGAGAATATAATAATATTCTTTAGTTCTGATATAATATTAAAGGAAATAAGACGACAATTACATGTAGATTTACCTTTTGTTTCTGTTATTCTGTTACTCACATTATAAATATAAGTTACTAAAGTTAACATATTATTTATAGAGCTACGGTAGTTACTTTATATTGCCAGTGGTTCATTGGTAGGGACGTTTAAGTTTGTACTCCATTGTGGAATTTTTTTTCTTAATATATAATTGTTTACTCTATTAAAACCCTTTCTCAACTATTTATAAATAATGACTTATCACTTAAAAACACAAAACCATCCACGTTTAATGACATACAGAACTTCAGCAAACAGGATGAACAGTTTCCTAAATTTAATATCACTAGCTAATGTTACTTTACTATTTGAATTCCTGGTCTATTAACTTCTATATTTGTTGAGATCCTGCAAGTTAATTCTTTTTTTTAGTTTTTTTTAACCAATATATCATTAACAACACTGTTTTCCTACACTGAAATTCTGCTTTCTGTCATTTTATGCTTTTCTTGTGCCATCTGTATTCCCCCAATCCGCCCTTTTCTAAAAATATATCAAAAAGGGGCTACAGTATTACTAATTACGCCTTGTAGCAGGGGTTTATAATAACAAATAAGAGTTGTAGAATTCAGTGGGAAATAGAGTAGAGAAGAAGTATTTATAATAAGTACTAACAGGAACTAGGAGAAATGGAAAATAATTATGATAGTTGCAAGCAACATGAGTAACCAGTAATTTAATGTAACTCTAATCTTATATAACATAAGCAAGAAATATTAAATACTAACTATGTTAGTATATTGCAAAGTAAAAGACGAATGTTAAGTGAGTTTAACAGTATTTAATAATAACAAAAGTAAGCCTGATCGAATTTAGATAAAATAAGAAATATTGAACAGTAAATATAATAATAGCTAATGCATCAAGAACCAGGAGAATATATTATAATAATATGAATCAGGAACAAGTAGAAATTAATAGTAACTAAAATAATATTTAGTAAGATCAATGAAAAATAAATATTTGTTTTAAAGGTATGTAGTAAGAATAAAGACAATGATCTGTAAACTTAATACTGTGTAGAAAATAAAGAAGGAATTAGTAGTAGTACTCCTAATTAGAAGTAGCAGGAATTAAGAGATGTCCGACTCATTATCTGAGTCGGTATCGTGTCTGTATACTGAGCTAGTTTTATTTATTTACACTATTTATCCTGATTCATAACATGTAGCTCAGGAACTAAATCTACATCTTGAATTAATATTGCATCTTTTAGCTATGTTCTTTTTTAAATACAATAATAAGTTTAAAATAGGCACCTTAATCTAACATTCCTATGTGTCCTTCTTTCCTATAACTATCCTACTATTGGTCCAACTCGGGTATATTACGTCCCTGGTACTCTGCCCCGCTGGGTGTCCCAACGCACTCTGGATCTAATAGTCCCCAGATCAGCGAGAGCCCCAGTGGGAACGGGCATCCCCCTCTCTGCCAGCTGGGGAGGCGCCCTACCGGAGGTTTTGCTTCGAGAACTACCCACAATATCACCTCCTATAGACTTACAGCTAAATTAACATGAAGGTTTATAAAAACACTTTAAACTAACTTAACCTAAGTACACGCCCTTCTTATAGTTGGCTGCAGGCTCTTTCAGTTGTTATCGCCGAGCCTTTTTCTGAACCGAGAACAGCCATCCGATGGATCGGTGGACGGACCAGGTGCCAGCCCAGCATCTACTGAGCTGAGAGTCTCGGGCTCAATCCCAACAGTGGTCGAAACATTTATCATCGGTGAAATACGGGTTTACTCTTTCACATTTATAAATTAACGGTCAGGGACTGGATGTTGTGCCTGCCCTAGTGTTAAGATAGATTAGAAGGCATATGAAGCTACGACAGGCCTAGCAAGCAGTTAGTGGAAAATAGATGGCTTGATTAAAAAACTGACCACAGGCTGGGAACAGTAGTAAATATAATGAACAAAGGAATGAACAGCAATTATAATAATATGAAATGTAAACAGTTAGGAATAAATATTAAATCTAATTTTATCTATCTTAAACCATAAACCTTATAAACTTTAATGTTCTAGGACAAGCAGTAATTTTTTGTATTCACAGGAATGGGCAGGGTTTAGTGATATAATATATATTAGTAAGTAATAATGAAAAGTAATATATAATAAATAACTATACTAGGATGACCAAAATGTTAACAAGGGGTATGTAATAGGAATGAACAACCTATCTTATTTTATTGGGTGGTTACAAACTGATATAAATACTAGTTTAAGAAACTATTTGAATTCCTGAGGATGAAATTACAATTCATTTATACTCATTCCTGTCAAACGATATTATTATTATTATTAGCACCGCGTCTTACTACCCGTTCGGGTTATACGCACTTATGTTAATGTGCAATGGTAGGGTGAATGTGAGATGAAATGAAGGACCTACAGTTTAACATGGAATCCGAACCACGGTGGAGGCCTGGCATTCCCCACATTCACAAGATGTCTTGTCAGAGGTGAAGGAAGGGTTTGGTAATCAGATAAATCTTTGCCGGGACCGAGGATTGAACCCCGGACGCCAGCATAGAAGTCTGACACCTTACCTCTAGACCACCAGGTCACCCAAACGCTATTAAAAATGTGTTAGTTTTGAGTGATTTTAAATTAAGTATATGTAATGTATAAAGTGTAATATAAAGGATTTGTTTCAAGTTTAGATGTGTCATGATATTTTTCTATTAATTTGAATTGACTAGTATTACTCCTTTTAATCATCCAATAGTGAATAAAATGATAAATCATATTGTTCATAGACAAGGAACACTATAAGTTAATCCTGATCCATAGATAGTTGCAAGTCAAGTAAATACTTTAATTCCGGTAGGGCCTGCAATAATTGTTGTACCAGATGTAAAATAAGCTCGAGTACCAACATCTATTCCTACTTCAATATGTTTTGAAATCATACAACAATGGCTAAGAATCCAATAGTAGTTGTTGCGAAAATTATTTCTAGATTTTTGAAGGCTCACCTTTTACTACTTTCGTGACAAATAATATTAGAAACCATCCCAAACACAGGCAGAATTAAAACAATAAAAATATTGACTATTCTATTTATTGTAATTATGTATGATAAATATGTGAACATATTTAATTAAATTTACTGCGCTAAAGTTTGATATTGGAATGATTTAGTCACTTTTAACCCAACTCCGGTTATCATGGTAGCCTATTTGTCCTCAGTGGCGTCTAATGACCTAAAACAGGTTCATGGCCAAGGAAAATAACATCCGCTAATGAGTTCCATGGGGTTAAAGGCGTCAATCTCTCAATAGACTGGTTTGTTAAGGACGAGAATCCAGATATACTGGGGATGTGATTAGACGTTATTTTTCACTGTGCTTCATCCAGCCTCTCCCAAGTTTAACTCTGGTGCTTTTCTTCTCAAGTTAATCTTTTCACCCTTGTTCCTTAGATTAGCTCACCAAGTACCTTATCAATCCCACTGGAAGCGTTTGTTCAATGTATACCTCTTACAGATTAATACGTTAGTATTTACTAAACCTACCTTCTTATCGCCGCGATTCCCCAATGACCACGTGACAGTAGAGACTTAGAAATATGTTTATATTTTTAAAAAAATGCATCATAAGGGTCTGAGCCCAGAAGCATCACAGAAAGATGACACTGTCTTCTAAGTTCTAGGCTGAATCATTGTTGAACAAACAAGGTTCGCTTACTAACTTTCAAGGTAAACCAAGGATATATACAAAAGTAGTTTAGCTTAAAATAACTTGATTATATTTATTAACTTCCTTTAATGAAGTTAACATATAGACAATGTGGCTTTTCTAAATACATTGACAACACTATACATATGTAAAAGATATCAATGAATAAGCTTTTCTAAATACATTGACAACACTATACATATGTAAAAGATATCAATGAATAAGCTTTTCTAAATACATTGACAACACTATACATATGTAAAAGATATCAATGAATAAGCTTTTCTAAATACATTGACAACACTATACATATGTAAAAGATATCAATGAATAAGCTTTTCTAAATACATTGACAACACTATACATATGTAAAAGATATCAATGAATAAGCTTTTCTAAATACATTGACAACACTATACATATGTAAAAGATATCAATGAATAAGCTTTAGTTGATAAACAATTTGTTGTCCCCCCCCTCCCCCCGCCCAAGTTTTGTCTCAAGCAAAGGCCCACTTTAACTAGGACTATAGCTCTTCTTGTTTATTACTCTTTGTTTCTGCTATATTGTATTAATTCCTCCTTGTTCCTGATACTTAGCAGTTGAAATACTTTTCATTCATCATCATTCCTGTTAATTACTATTAAATTTACTATTCAAATCCGCTTATTTCTTTAACATAAAATAGAGTTGGGTTTTTTATTCGTGTTTTCTACTTTTTAACTACTGTAGATCAAAGATCAATGTTTGTTCATAAAGCTAGACATGATAAATAAGTTTGCTCACTATAAAATATTTTAGCCAATACTGTACACACTTTTAATAAATTATTTTAAAATTTAAATCTTATGTACTTATAATATTGTAACTTCTACTAGACGTAATTTCCTACATTTTAATGTTCAACTATAATTTTTTAAATTGGCAAAGAAAGATTTTAATGGCTTGCCTTATTCTAGAGTCTAAGACCATTTTCATGGGAAATTAAAGGTCATAAAAGGAGCTGGATGTATAGCAATTAATACTTTAATTTGTTTTATTTCTGTAATAATATGGTAAAAAAAATCACTTTAAATAAGTTTGATAAAATATTTTGATACCATCAGAACTAATTATAAAATATGTTTCAGCCTTTATCCTCTTAGATGGCTATAAGGACTAAGGTAACAAACAGTGTTGCAATAGACGGTCTTGTATGTTAGACATAAGTCAGTGTTTGAAGCCAAGACTTGTGAGTGCACTGTAGCTGGTTTTCCCCAAGTGTCTACCATACCCCACCCACTATAATCCGGGTGCATTTCATCCCATTACCCTCCTCCTTCATACTCCATAATGTAAGACGTCAAATAACACCCGGCTTTAAACTTATTAGCTAGAAAATAATATGGGTGCGTATTTTTAGCTCACATATTGTCTAGTTCAAAATATTATTCTTAGGTCTAGCGTAATATTTTGACTTGGTATTAGCGCACACAAATATGCGTATTTTTAATTGTACACATTTACCTTAGTTATTATTGTGGCTAAGAAATAATTATTCACACATTAATATTGTAGGGATTTTTTTTTTATAATTTGGTTAACAAATGTTATTATAACATAATATGTTTCCAAAGGTTTTTTTACGTAGACTTCCCGTTTGAGCTATACGCATATATCTCTAATTAACAACAGGGGTAGGGAAGAAGAATGAAACATTTGTATTAAAAGTAGCCTCATTTGTGTAAATATAAAGTGAAAAACCATTCATAAAAAGAATACCCTCAACAAAACGTGCAGGGTTTAAGATCTTGAACTTTACATCAGCAGCCACACACACTATTTAGCTTCCAATTTAGACCATGTAAACATTGATGTTCGTTCAGTAAAATATTAATGGTTTTTGTGTTACTTTACATATTTTTGTTCTAAACATATTTTTGAACATATACGTATTTTTAAAATATTTTCATTAAAAAATAAACCATATGCAGAAACTTTAGTGGCCTGCCTTTTAGTTGTTTATTTTTATATTATTTCCTTCAGCTGAAATGTTTACCCAAACAAAGACAGTGTCAATGGTCAATAATATATTACTTTTTAGTTCTATTGCCTTCGCCAAAGATTAATTTTTAATAATAATAATATTTAGCACCGCGTCTTATTACCCGTTCGGGTTATACGCTTTAAGTACTAATTACTCTAATGGATTAGGAATTGGGAAGGTTAAATTAGAGGAAGTGAACCCACATTTNTAATTACTCTAATGGATTAGGAATTGGGAAGGTTAAATTAGAGGAAGTGAACCCACATTTGCGTGGAGGGAGAGTGGAAAACTATTTACGAAAAACCACCCCCAGTTCACCCGACCGAGATTCGAACCTCGATCTCCCCGTCCTTAGCAGTCGAGCTCAACACGACAAGCCATTTTTAAAAATCTATTTTCAAAGTAACAATTGTAAACCAAAATAGTACCGGTGCTTTATGGAATTTTACGCCAAAGTTTCCTACTAATTAAATTATTGAAGTTAATTCTGTAATGCATTTTATTTTTCCATTAGATATAAATGAATTTATTAATGAGTATATATTGAAACAATAAATTATTTTGAATTAATGTAATACAGCGCATAAATCTAATATGTTCATTAAGAGTTATTTTAATTCAGCTATATTTGCCTTGTAGTGATAGAAAGCGTCACATCAGCAGCCATTGAGTCCCCTTGTTAGTGGCATGGCATGGTATGCAGGGCTGTTAAAACTGCACTGGTGGAAGGTTATCCCAACTTGGTCACATTTAGACTAGTTATTTATGATGTATGTCTGTAATCTATAGTATAATTTATAGTCTCTATCAAACTCCCAGGATGCCTATACAAAATAGGAGTAAGTTCTTGTAAAATTGAATATTTGTTCACCCCCGAATGTCAATTGCGTATACGACTTTAAATACTTCCCGTGGAAATATAGTTATATCAACACTTATCAAATGAGTTTTCTACAGATTAATGATATCACTTCATTGGTAGAGTTTAAGATAGCTATGTATACCCAGTCAATATTTCATGCCACGCCACTGCTTACCTATAATACAGTTTGACTTAAATATTAAGTGAAAATTCTCTCGGAAGATATTTAACCAAATTAGGTGCTAAAATAATGATCGGCGTACTGGTTGATTGTTTCCTCCATTTTTCCTATCTCCATTCTTGCTCAACAGATAGTCAGGCGAGCTTTGCAGCCACATGATGGCGAGATGTGACGTACTTGTAAATAGGAGACACATACACAAGGAGCTGGAGTTATTTTCTTAGAACCAGTATTCTAGAAATTCAGGTTCATAGATAGGCCTACTATCTAACTTTGAACCCTAGTGTTGGAAGGACATTCTTAGTTCCCAACTAGCGTGTATAGGAATGGAGCAGAGAGTCTGGTGAGGGGACCAACGTGTCCGCTGAGTGAACAAGCGTATTCGGTGAGTGGACCAGCGTGTCCAATGTTCATGTAGCGCACATCAGTGGGGTATGTCGTGCACGTGTACCAGTGGAAATTTACGGGAAACGGGTGAAATATACATCGTCCGTTAAAATTATTTAGTGACTGAACATTATAAGAGACTAATATTTTAAATGTTTTAATAATTATTTTGCGTTTTAATTAATGTATTCGTTTATAGTGATATTTGATATGTTTAATATATGTGTCACCGGCAATGTGTGAAATCAAGTCGTTCTATAAAATGCCTATGCTTTCTATTTACTGCCAGAGTGGTTTTGGCAAAGTATGAACTAAACGAGTTTTTCCGTTGTATTTCATACTTAATTTCAATTTCCTTGTCTTTTTAAAGTCGGAATAAGTTATCAATTATTTAATCTAGTTTTATGTAAGACTTGCACCGTTTTCTTGCAGGTTCACCTAATTCCTAAGATTTAAGTAGGTCAGGTTAGGTTATTTTGGACTAGGGTAGTTGGTAATGTTAGGTTAGGTTAAGTTAGCTATTGTTCTCGGTAATATATAATGACTGGTTATTCTATAAATTTCTAGAGTCTTTAATATTGAATTTACAGTTCCATGATTATGGTACGATAATTTGAGTTCCGAAATGTTTCGGCTAATTATGCTTCCAGAAATCTACATCAAAACTGGAACACCTAAAGGAGTAACTACGAGACAAACAATCAGATAAGACTTAGGTAGAATTTTTAAAAATTTTTAAGGAAATTAAGTTATTATAAATTTTATATACTGTAAACCAAATAAAAAACCTTTGAATATATATGTTTACGATATTTTTATACTTTAAATTTGTTGTTTTAATAAATTTTATTTCTTATTCTCGTTTAAACTATTCTGACTATTGTTTGTTTAATATATTGTAAATGTTAGTTTGACTAATTTTACTCGTACAATGGATAAATATTGAGTCATGGTAAATATTTTAAATATATAAGTGTGGTATAAATGGATAAACATATATGCTTAAAGTATAAACAAATTATCATAGGGTTTTAATTATAATGAAATTTATCTTCATTATTCAATTTTATAAAATTAAATAATTTGATCACATAACTTTGCAATTTGTAAATGACAATATCAAAGTCTTAACATATATTTAATTAATTTACTCCTTAAGAAAGTTTCATTTAGAAAGTTTTCTAAAATGTTAACCAATTTACTGTTTAACTCTAATAATGTATTTTGTAAATAATTGAATGTCTATTTATTTTATTTCGACCCTTCGAAAAGAGAATTATTGTGATTGTAAAAAACAATATTGAACCCGAGATTTTGATAAATGTCTACGTTTTATGAACCCCTGAAACAAAAAAAGTGATTTTTGCAAAGCCATATTTATGTCTATATCTCGAACTAAAGCCTAAACAATTTTACCGATAGGGCCAAATACTTGTTATCTAGGGTTTTCTTAAGATATCCCCAAAGTGTTTTTAGAATTAAATATCAACCCTTAAACTAAGCTTAGTTTTCTGAAGAACAAAAAGAGAAAAAAAACCTGATTTTCTCAAATTCCGCTTTAACAAAATTGATTAAATTTTATATAAACACCGTTTAAAATTGCAAACAACATGGCAATTTTAATTTTTATATGAAAATGACTTTGAGGGTACTATACTTAATCATAGATTTCCCATTTTGATCAAATCTCCGTAAACATTTGAGATACGAATTAAATTATCATTGTAAAATTGTAGTACGATTAAAAAAAACATATTTTAATCTGGAATATATATTTATAAAACCCATAATTTCTAGTTATAAGCAAACACAGGGCCTGCATATATAATATTTTGAAATTGTATAACTATTACTGTTTCAAGTCTATGGCCTGGGTAAGTTTTTTATTCAAGCCATATACTTTTCTCTATCGGTTGGCTAGGGCTGTTGTAGCTTTATATGTCTTATAATATATCTTAAGACTAGAACAGGCACAACATCCAGTCCCCAACCATTAATTTATCTACGTGAACGTGTAAACCCATATTTAGTTCAAACATGAATTTCCGGTCATGGCGGGAATTGAGCCCGAGACCCTCAGCTCAGTAGGTAGAAATGCTACCGACTGTGCTATGGTGTCAGGCAGTACTTTAAATATGAAATTGATTGTTAAAATACTTGGTGGACAAAACTGCATCTCTTTTCTTAATGTTTTTGTAACATTGTATATTATTACATTTATGCTTTTGGTAGAGTATTTCTGCAACAGGAATGCCAGGCCTCCACCGTGGTTCGGATTCCACGTTAAACTGTAGGTCCTCCATTTAATCTCACAATCACCCTATTATTACACATTAGCGTAAGTTCGTATAACCCGAACGGGTAGTAAGACGCGGTGCTAATAATAATAATAATTCTGCAACATAGTGTGTTATGTTGTTTTACAAATTTTAAGAGACTTTATTAAATGTCTCTACAACAATATCTTGCAGTTCACATTATGTGCTGTGACGGGCCCGTGACATCCCGTCGTATCAATATATTTCCAGCAGCCCAAGTCCATTCAACTGTAGGGAGAAGTAGCTTCTAACAATGTGATTGTACTGTACAAACAGCTATTGTGTATTTCTATTGAGATAGTGATCAGATTATTATACATGGAGACATTAATAAATGGTTGTGTTTTATGGACCAGATCTGCACAAAGTCAATGAATACGTTCTTACATTTTGCCCGTAAACCTATATATATAATTTTATTTAGTTAATCCCACCAAATACTACCTAATACTAAAAATTATGCAAATTTGGGAACTATTTTCAAATGTCATGTTAACTCTATTAATCTTATATCTAGCAATAAGAATGATGGACTATATAAAATATTTAAATTAAAATATTAGATTACCACTAAAATAAATCTGATTATATTATCCCTTATACTGAACAAATTAAATAACATTTAGCTTGAAATCATTTAAATTATTTTAGTATACAATTCGCATCAGTAGTGAAGCGCGGTGCTTGGAAAAAATAATGAGAAGAAATATTGGAAATGTAATCAGCATGGAAATAAATTGGAGCGTGCTTAGATTGATCGAATGGATTAGTCGGTAAATATGATGACATCGCTAGCCAGGAATAGAGCACAATTGTTATTAACTATATCAGTTAAGATTCGGATGGACATCTCGAGCTTTTGCTAATCTCTCTTCCGAGTAGTTATATTCATGATCACCTCACAAGAGGTGCGCTGCTGTAGTTATGGCAGTCACTATACCGCCCTCTCTCGCCCCCTCTATTTTACAAACCCTTTCAGAGAGTCCTTACATTCC
>CABFOW010001552.1:0-27632 GCA_902141385.1 Timema californicum
TACCATTACACATTAGCGTAAGTGCGTATAACCCGAACGGGTAGTAAGACGCGGTGCTAATAATAATAATAATAATATTGCGTGACTGAGCTATTTCACTCTTAGCCCAGCAGTGGAAATATTAGCCAGTAGGCCCACTATTGTACCGTTTCCCAGGGGACGACCGAATGTACTACTCGTACATCCTTTCCATGTCCTGATGAGATGAAGGCGAGGGTGATAGTGAGTACGAGGGTGTGGAACCAGAGGAAACACTTAAACCTAACTTTAGCCTAACTAACCGAACCCTGGTGATCATTAGGGTAGTTCCCCTTTCAGGAAAAAATATCGACGGTACCAGCCAGGAATCGAAACCGAAACCCCTAGGCTCGTAGACAGATTCACTGTTCGTTATACCACGGGGCCGGTTTGAAAAACAAATGAAGAATATCCTAATATTGCCTCACAGAGCCTGAGAGCCCAAGGGCACCACGGGGCACAGTTTGCTGGTTCATATAAACAATGTTGTGCAAAAGCTCATCAGAGGTTTCGGTTGTAAAAATAATTCTTATTTGTTCACCGGACCCACGGCAATAGCTCTGTATTTGATTTGTATTAGTAATTTTCATTGTGGATGGGTAACATTAAAATAATTTAATAATGGCGGATTAGAAAAAAAAATTGCTCCATGTTAAACTAGTTTGAATCTTATATAAAGAAAATGTGTTCTTTGGGAAAAGAGAAGAATTTTCATTAGTTATAATTAGTAATATGTTTTATACATTAACATTCAGATATGAATTATGTATTTATCATTCAAGTTTATTCTATATTTTTAGGCCCAAGCTGCAAATACATTTTACCTTATTGACCTGTTTTACATCAATTACTGTTTCCAGCCTGTGCCCTGGGTCAGTCATTTATTCAAGCCATATATTTTCCACTATCGGCTTGCTAGACCTGCCGTAGCTTCATATGTCTTATAATCTAACTTGTGATTAGGATAGGCACAACATCCGATCCCCCGACCGTTAATTAATCGCTGTGAAAGGGTAAATCCATATTTCGTTAATGATAAACTTTTCGGCCAAGCCGGGAATCGAACCCGGGACACTTATCTCAGTAAACAGATACGCTACCGACTGAGCTAAGGTATAGGATGATATATTCAATGTATAATATGTTTGATATAGGTAGTCCAAAATTATTATTTTTTACAATTTGTGCTTCCGGTTTGTCAATAAAATTAGCACACCTTCTTCCAAAGTTAAGTAATTAATTTAAACGAAAACTAATACAACTAGTTAGAAGGGTTTTAATGAATATATTTATTTTAGAAAATTAACTCGTCGGTAAAAGAAGATAAAATTTACCACACAACTTGAGAGGTAAGCTACCTGGTAAATGATGAGCAGAACAAAAGCTACTAAAAATGTATATAGTAATATGTCAATTCTACAGCTACCACTTTTGATGGATAGTATCAAGACCGATAATATTACTAGCACCGCGTCTTACTACCCGATCGGGTTATACGAACTTGCGCTAATGTGTAATGGTAAGGGTGATTATGAGATGAAACGGAGGACCTACAGTTTAACGTGGAATCCGAACCACGGTGGAGGGCTGGCATTCCCCACATTCACAAGTTATGAATAATACAAGTCTTGTCAGAGGTGAAGGAAGGGTTTGGCAATCAGATAAATCTGTGCCGGAACCGAGGGTTGAACCCCAGACCCTCAGCACAGAAGTCCGACACCTTGCCCTTAGACCATCGGGTCAACAAGACCGATAGCAAAACACAAACACACTTCGGTGGCCGCATTGTCTAAGGCACTACTCTCGCAGTATACTAAACTGCCGATGACCGGAAGATAGCGGTTAGAGTCTCGGTCGGGTGTAATGAGGGTATTTTTATCCAAAAAGTTTCACATTTTCTCCCTTTCTCTCTCTCTAGACGCAAATGTGGGTACACTTTACATAAATATAACCTTGCTCATCCCTAAAACCATGAACGTAATTAATACATAAGCCTATAACCCAAACGAGTAGTAAGACATAAAGCTAAAAATATATAGTAAAACGTTTTCAGTGTTGACAGAAAAAAAAATGTATTTTCTAGAAAGTCCTTCCTATCAAAATCATTCTAAATTAAAACGTTATGGAAAAATAAACTCTTACAAATTCACTTCAAACCGCAACCACTTCTTTTAACTTGACTTAAGCCGCAATGAAAATAATTAACTTTCCATCTACAGCTTTTAAAGTCGGTACAGTACGACGACTTATTTCATAGAGCTCTCCCGAAAGCTTTCAAGAAAACCTCTCCATAAGCTGAGGTTCAATGGCGGAAAAGAAGTCCTTTTTGAACCTTGTCACTGCGTCGTATGACGGGGGATGTGCATGTTAATGGTTGCTAAAAGGTTTTCCCCACCTACACCATCAAATATTGGGACATAGTAAATGGCCATCAACGGAGTCGTAGACACAAATGGTTTTTTGTTTAACAAAAGACAAAACGAACAGACTTGATTTCATTAAAAGTGAAGACACATTTAAGTGACCGCATTGTCTAAGGCGCTACTATCACAGTAGACTGGGTTGCCAATGACAGGGAAATCAGGGTTTTAGCCCCGGTCGGGTGTATTTTGGGTGATTTTTCCTAAATGTAGGTAAACTTTCCCTGGATTCAAATTTACTCATCCCTAACAAATGGGCGTCATCAGTACCCATGAAAGTAATCCGAACGCAGTGCAAGATAAATTAAATTATATTAGTGTTTACAGGCTCTTGACAATCAGGGGGTTACTAGCTTCTATGGTACATCCCCATGACTGGGCCGGTTTGATATTCACACTTAGTACGCCTCAAGTGCGGCACTAGACTAAATACAAGACGACACCAACCTAGACCAGAATGGAATGGGTCAGTTTCATGTGATCTGCAGTTATCACTTTTGATATATATATAGTAATATTGTAAAATGTTTTCAATGTTGACCGCAAGGAATGTTTTTTTAAAGTGCTCCAAATGTTCACTATAAGAAAATCAGAGTATATTAAATAATTAACCATAAAGTACCATAAATTATCCCACTATTTCATTTTAGTGCACTATTAGTTTCTAGAACACACCCAGTTCTCCGATCAAAGACCACCCATGTGACAAAGAGAACAGCCCCAATTTCCAATCGATACTTTTTTTTTTTTACTGAAATGATGATTTAACCCAATGGCTACCAATTTATGGATCGCAACACACTGGTGGGTCACAAGCTGAATTTTGGTGGATCAGGAAAAAAAGAATTACAAATAAGAAAATGTTGTAGTTTTTTGAAAATATGAAATTATGAAAAAATAAGGCATACAATAAACGGATACGGGAATCCGGTTTCATGTTTATGCTTGTAGCGTGGATGTTAAGAGAAACCGGATTAACAAAATCAGTCATCGCACTCACCCCGTTATGAGAAATTAATAGGATTTTTATAAAATTATATTCACGTATAAATTAAAAAAAACGTATTAAACATTATTAAATAAAAATACCCAAATCCCTCCCCTCCTTACATCCTTTCATGAACCCTTAAAGCCACAAACTGTTGCTGTTCTAAAAATTGTACCACGGCTCTATAATTTTGGGAATCATTGATTTTTTAATTTGTATCTTGACCCACTCACCCTATTTATATTGTTATTTTGATACACGTCTTACAATCCTTCTAGGATATCCTCACATTATTATTATTATTAATATTATTATTATTATGAGGTAGAAATAAGGAATATAGAATGGTATGAAGTGCCTGTATTTAAGTGGGAAGGATTTATTATTTATTAATTATTATTATTATTATTATTATTATTATTATGAGCAGCGCGTCTTAATACCCGTTCAGTTTATACGCACTTAGGCTGATGTGTAATGATAGGGTGATTGTGAGATGAAATTGAGTACCTACAGTTTAACGTGGAATCCGAACCACGGTGGAGGCCTGGCATTCCCCACATTTACAAGATGTCTTGTCAGAGGTGACGGAAGGGTTTGGCAATCAGATAAATTTGTGCCGGGACCGAGGATTGAACCCCGGAACCCCAGCACATAAGTCTGACACCTTACACCTAAGCCACCAGGTCACCGGGAAGGATGGTAAGAAACCATTAATAAAAACACCCCTCTCAATACACCCAGCCAGGTTTCGAGTCCAGATATACCCAATGAACCACAAGACTAGACGAGCTTGACGTTTAATCCACGCGCCCACCGATGCAGGTAGCCCCTAAAATGTTTACTCCCCCCCCCCTTTAAAAAAAACCTGTTTCACTAACCGTTCTAGTTAAACGCATATAATATGTAAAATACGCTAATGTTGTAAGTATGAGGAAAGTATCATTTAGATTAAATATATATATATATATGCATCAGTGTTACCACTATTTTCTTAACACAAAATTACCTGTATTTTCCAGGTATTATACATAAAAGGGATTTCGACTTTACCAGACGTATTAGAGAGTAATATTAAGACGGGTGACCTGGGGGTCTAGGGTTAAGGTGTCGGACTTCTGTGCTGGGGTCCGGGGTTCAATCCTCGGTCCCGGGATAGATTTATCTGATTACCAAACCCTTCCTTCACCTCTGACAAGACATCTTGTGAATGTGGGGAATGCCAGGCCTCCACCGTGGTTCGGATTCCACGTTAAACTGTAGGTCCTCCATTTCATCTCACAATCACCCTACCATTACACATGAGCGTAAGTGCGTATAACCCGAACGGGTAGTAAGACGCGGTGCTAATACTAATAATAATAATAATAATATTAAGACATTTAATTTTTCATATACTATATTTATTGTAAAGCCCTATTATTGGTGCTTATAGCAGGATATTTGACCATAATGAGGAAATATATACAATTGTTACGCAACCCAATATTTCAAGAATACAAAAAATGGCAGGGCGTGTAAGACATGATGTATTCAAATCAGAATGTTTTGTTTTTAAACTCGTTTTTTTCCTTCCATGCAAAGGCCTACAATTTAAAGCTTGCGGTTAAATGTACCAAATTCACAAAGATTCTAGTATATATTAGGTTTTTTTTTTGTGTGTGTTTCCAGAGATAAAATCTTCCTGTGTTTTCCAAATACGGGACAGTCCTACTCATTTTGCATGGATGGAGAGAGAGAGAGAAAGTAAAACCATTTTGGAAAGTATACCCCCAATACATCCAAACGGGAGTTCCAACCCCGACCTTCACCATCACCAGCCAACCAGATGAGCTCGACGTATAATCAGCGTGATCACTGATACAAAGTTTACCCCTAATTTTTTTTATTAACTACGTCTTACCATACGTTCGGGTTATAAGTTATATAGTAACCCCATTGCTTATTTGGTGCTGACTGACAGCTCACAGCTGACTTCTGACAGTCAACATTTAGGTATATACCTACATTTTAACTATCAGAAATGACAGCTGCTAAACACATGTTTTTGCAGATCATATGGTTCGGCGTAGGGATACATAATTTGGTCTGTTAACTTTACAAAGCCGTCAGCTGTCAGTCAGCACCAAAGAAGCCATGGGGCTACTGTACATGTGCACTAATTACGATAGTGTGTTAGAGATAAGTAAAGTTTAATTTAGAAGTGTACCCACATTTGCTTGGAAGGAGATTGGGAAAAACATTAAATAAAAGTTACGCTAAGTACTCCTGACCAATATTCAATACCCGGTCTTCACGTCATCGACAGTCCAGCATATTGGGAGAGTGACCCCCTTAGACCGTGCGACCACACTGCGGGCCTTACCCTCTAAATGAAGTAAGTCTACTTACTGTCGTGAGGAGTGGTGACGGCCAGCTCCCTCTGCTGGACGTAGAGCAGACCCACGGGGCCTATTATCTTGGTGGGGATGGACAACAGCTGGGACGCGGTTTCTTTGTACATGGGGTGGTTGTGGAACAGCGTCCTTGTGTCTGGAGGCGGCTCCTCTTGCAGGACGCCACTCAGGATCAGCACCATACTGGGGACACAAGAACACACTCGTTATAGCCGAGAGAACAACTAGCAGCGCTCATAAACAATCAAAACAAGAGACAACCAACCAGCCTGGGGAAACAACACACTCATTATAGCTGAGATAACAACTAGCAGCGCTCAGAAACAAAACAAGAGACAACCAACCCATACTGGAGACACAACACACCCGTTATAGCTGAGATAACAACTAGCAGCGCTCAGAAACAATCAAAACAAGAGACAACCAACCCATACTGGGGACACAACACACCCGTTATAGCTGAGATAACAACTAGCAGCACTCAGAAACAAAACAAGAGACAACCAACCCATACTGGAGACACAACACACCCGTTATAGCTGAGATAACAACTAGCAGCGCTCAGAAACAATCAAAACAAGAGACAACCAACCCATACTGGGGACACAACACACTCGTTATAGCTGAGATAACAACTAGCAGCGCTCAGAAACAAAACAAGAGACAACCAACCCATACTGGGGACACAACACACCCGTTATAGCTGAGATAACAACTAGCAGCGCTCAGAAACAATCAAAACAAGAGACAACCAACCCATACTGGGGATACAACACACTCGTTATAGCCGAGATAACAACTAGCAGCGCTCAGATACAATCAAAACAAGAGACAACCAACCCATACTGGGGATACAACACACTCGTTATAGCTGAGATAACAACTAGCAGCGCTCAGAAACAATCAAAACAAGAGACAACCAACCCATACTGGGGATACAACACACTCGTTATAGCCGAGATAACAACTAGCAGCGCTCAGATACAATCAAAACAAGAGACAACCAACCCATACTGGGGATACAACACACTCGTTATAGCTGAGATAACAACTAGCAGCGCTCAGAAACAATCAAAACAAGAGACAACCAACCCATACTGGGGATACAACACACTCGTTATAGCCGAGATAACAACTAGCAGCGCTCAGATACAATCAAAACAAGAGACAACCAACCCATACTGGGGATACAACACACTCGTTATAGCTGAGATAACAACTAGCAGCGCTCAGAAACAATCAAAACAAGAGACAACCAACCCCAGCCTGGGGAGACTAAAAACTATTCACAGTCACTTCATAAAACATGTATAAAGAATTAACTTGTACAATAAATAAACAAAGAATAGGTACAACCACCAACGTAAAAATTACATTATAAGATATTCAAGAACTAAAATCATTCATAAAACGAAACAACAATGTATGGGAGTGCGGGGGGATCAGTCGCAACAAATTTGTTCCAATTAAAAAAAACATTAAAATAAATCTTCAAAATATAGTATCTAAACATAATTTAGGCGTTGGTTACTTTTCTCTATGATTTATTTTACATGCTAATAATAACAACAAAGCTACTTTATAGATTCTCCGTGCGAAGAACGGTTACACTAGGAAATATTTAATACAATTCGATTCGACATCAGTTGGAATCGAAAGAGTGCACGTCACACACCAACTATGGAAAGCTAACGCAGTACAAGAGCCTCTCTTTTAAATGAAACATCTTAAACGTGTAGCATTTTGACAAGACAAAGATTCCGAGAAGAATAAAGACAACTGAAAAGAAATTACCTTATCGAAGAAAAATATTGACACACGTCAATCTAAACAAAACATTTCTCTTTCGGTTCCCATTGTCCAACGAGCCGGCGGAAAGTAAATTCGTACCCCTGAGATGAACCGTCGCGATAAATCAAGTTCAAACGCGCACACCTCTGTAGCTACTGTACATAACAATATGAACCTTGGCTGAACAATATGGAGCCAGATTTGAATAAGAGTTTTATCACCGTCGTCTCTTGACGAAGTCTTTGGTGCCAAACTGGTCTATGTCAACCTGTTACTCTTCAACAAAATTACGAGTCGGGAATGGCAGATTGAGTAAATAAATGGTACGATGGAGCGTATCAGAGATCCTATAACTAAATCTGGAGATTTACTCAAAACTCGCAAGATAATATGTGTAATTAAATAATAAACCATGTTGCAGAAACACTCCACGAAAGAGCATAAATTAAATAATATAAACTGAAACAGAAACATCGAGAAAAGAAGCAATGTCTTGGTCTACAAAAGAGTTAAACGTTTTTTTTAGCATCGCGTCTTACTACCCGTTCAGGTTGTACGCTTATGTACTAGCTACGCTAATGGTTATAGGGATTAGGAAGGTTATATTTATAGAAGGTGTACCCGCATTTGTGTGGAGGAAGAGTGAAAAACCATTCTAGGAAAAAACAGAACACTCAATCGAGATTCGAACCTAGATTTCCCCATCATCGGCAGTATAGTCTACTGCGAGAGTAGCGCGTTAGACTAAGCGGCCACCGAAGAGGGAAGTATAAGAATCAATTTAATTTTTAAATACCTCCATAAATAAATATTATATAGATGTGTATATATAGGCTTTATATAATATTTGTATATAGTTTAGAAACTATTGATTTAATAATAATATATTTCAAATAAAAGGTTTTTTAATTTTAATAATATTACAAAATTATAATATTATTTCATATTTAAATAGTTGCGGAGATTATGATCAAAGTTGGAAATTCCTGCTTATGTTAGTTACCCTAAAACTAATTTCCATGGGAAAATGGGAATTTTCATTTTATTTGTAGTTAATGCAGTGCCTTGATACAAAATTGAATAAAATCATTTTGAGTGGATTTCGAGAAAATCAATTTCTTTCCTTATCGTTCTTCAGTAAACTACCCTTAATTTTTCGGGTTCGATATTTAATTCGAAAAAAAAAACTTCTCGTGGGAGCTTTATAATACCAAATTTAACCTAACCGGTAAATTATTTCTGCTTTAGGCCGAGGTACAGACAGATTATGTAGCGAAAACAACTTTTTCCTTTTTAGGGATTCATAAAATGTCGACAGCAATACCTCTGTCTCCGAGGGGTCGAGAGAAAGTAAAAACAGAGTGATCAACGTAATCAACATCTTCTATGTACTTAAAACGTGAAGCGATTAATTTCAACAATAATTCTCAGATTCCCACACAAATAATATTCATCTTCTTTTATTATTTTTAAAATGAAAGCTTGTACACCGGGGATTTCAGAAAATGACAGTTTATCTCGGCACCTATTTCTCAAGATCAAGCAAGCAATATTTTTTTTATACAATAATATTTACTTTTAGGACTATCATAACAAATGTTAAACATTTTTGATAACAAAGTCTCAATCTAATTATTTTGTCTAATCTTATCCAATCATTATAATTAACGTTAGTCTGTCTTTTAATGCACACTTCTACGACAGGGTTTACGATAGAGTAAAAAGTAGTTTAGGTTTCTGAAAATTACATCAGCATTTGTCATCCAGCCCCGTGGTGTAGTGGTCAGTGCACTTGGCTACGATTCTTGAGGTTACAAGTTCAATTCCAGGCTAGTACCTTGGGTATTTTTTGTATCGAAAGGGGAACTGCCCCAATGGTCAACATGGTTTACTTAATTAGGTTTAAGTGAGGTTTAAGTGTTTCCACTGGTTCTACACCCTCATACTCTCTATCTCCCTCATACTCATTCTCACCTTCATACTCTTTCTCACCCTCATACTCATTATCACCATCATCATCATCATCTTATCGGGACATGGAAAGAGCCTCCACGGAGAGGATGTACAATTAGTACATTCGGGTAACGATACATTAGTACTGACTATTATTTCCACAAGCTGGGCTATAAATGATGTAGCACAAACGCCTAATATAATATTACCATTTGTCATCAATTTTCTAATTGGTTCACTGCAACTATCCACTTCTGTCAATTCTGAGCCAAGTCGTTTACATTTTTATAAGTTTTCTTGCTAATATCTTCCTCTATTTGTTGTATATTTTCAAAAATATTGTAAAACTTCTGAAATTACGCTTGCCTAGACTAGAAATCCTGTGACTCGGACAAACAAAAAAATTAACTTCATCGATTCCTCGTTATTTAATTGTTTGTTCTCAATATATGTCGAGGTTTTCACTGCTTACGTTGGCGATGTATGTCAAGGTTTTGACTGCTTACGTTGGCAATGTATGTCAAGGTTTTGACTGCTTATATTTGCGATATATGTAAAGGTTTTCACTGCTTATGTTGGCGATATATGTCAAGATTCTCACTGCTTACGTTGGCGATATATGTCAAGGTTCTCACTGCTTATGTTGGCGATATATGTCAAGGTTTTTACTGCTTACATTGGCGACATATGTCAAGGTTCTCACTGCTTATATTTGCGATGTATGTAAAGGTTTTCACTGCTTATGTTGGCGATATATGTCAAAGTTCTCACTGCCTACGTTGGCGATATATGTCAAGGTTCTCACTGCTTACATTGGTGATATATGTCAAGGTTCTCACTGCTTACATTGGCGATATAATGTCAAGGTTCTCAATGCTTACGTTGGCGATGTTTGTCAAGGTTCTCACTGCTTACATTGGCGATGTATGTCAAGGTTCTCACTGCTTACGTTGGTGATATATGTCAAGGTTCTCCCTGCTTACATTGGCGATATATGTCAAGGTTCTCACTGCTTACATTGGTGATATATGTCAAGGTTCTCACTGCTTACGTTGGTGATGTATGTGATATTAACGACAAAGAATGTGTCAAATGAAAGGGGAGCTGTACCATAAAAGCGAGAAGGTGTTCCATTTGTCACGAACAAAGATCGAGATAGCGACACCCGCGGCTACCACCTTGACCCGGAGACATTGTCATGCTTATTGGACGATCACACACGTGCTCGCTGCTGCATCTACCTGGCAGTCGGCAGTATATTGCGTCTAAGTACCCTCTAAAATAACGAGGAGGTCCTGGCAGGGCCCTAACTTTCTCTGACGATTCGTCCTAATGGGAGATACCCTTTATTTCTCTTGAGAAAATAAATATCAATTTTCAACTAGGAACAAAAAGGTGTATTGTGTTTACACTAAAGCACGGAGGACACTTTACTTTGGGCAGTTAACGTTCACTTTCTAAACCAGCTGATTAAGATGGGTGTGTAGGAAACGCGAGAAAAGATCCGTGTTTTTTTTAGCAATTTTTATATCAAAACTTACCCGCCTCGGTGGCGTAGTTGGCTAACGCGCTTGTCGTGTTGAAGCTCGACTGCTGAGGACGGGGAGATCGAAGTTCGAATCTCGGTCGGGTGAACTGGGGGTGGTTTTTCCTAAATGGTTTTCCACTCTCCCTCCACGCAAATGTGGGTTCGCTTACTCTAATTTAACCTTCCCAATTCCTAATCCATTAGAGTAATTAGTACTTAAAGCTTATAACCCGAACGGGTAGTAAGACGCGGTGCTAAATATTGTTATTATTATTATATCAAAACTTTTTTTTGTCAAAAGAAATTAAATATCTCTTGAGTAGAAACATAGAGTAAAATTACTTCACATTGTGACTTCAACAGTTGTTGAATACCTGTCATGAGCATAGCGGTATTAGATGAGAAACTTTTTTTTTAATTAAGATGAAAAGTTGTTATTAAACTTCAGGACATCCTTTACGGATATTCAAGAAATATTTTGAGGTCAACATGTGAAGAAAATTAAACTATGTTTCTAATCCAGAAATATTTTATTTAATTTGAAAAAAAAAAAAAAAGTTTTGCTGTGATAACTGCCAAAACCCTTACTTTTTCTCGCGTTAACTATACTCTCACCTTTAGTCAGCACATGACTTTTGAATCAACTCTATGCTGGAAGCGACACAACACCCATTTGTTATTTCGTCAATGTGAAAGGGGAAAGTCCTAATTTCACCTATGATAGATGTTTCGGTTACGTGGGGACTCAAACCCAAGCTCAGTAAAGTGACAAGCTACAAACTGAGCTAGGATGCCATATAGCATTGAGGTGAGCCCAAATCAATATGTTCTTATTTTAATTATAACAATCTGAATGTTAATAGTTTAATTATGGTTTTATCTTTATGATCAATTATTTATCTCAAAGTAATCTTGATTGTTATGTGCTATATTATTAATATTATTAGCACCGCGTCTTACTACCCGTTCGGGTTATACGCACTTTCACTATGGTAGCGTGATTGTAAGATGAAATGGAGGACCTACAGTTTAACGTGGGATCCAAACCACGGTGGAGACCTGGCATTCCCCACATTCACAAGTTGTGTTTAATACACTTCTTGTCAGAGATAAAGGAAGGGTTTGACAATCAGATAAATCTGTGCCGAGATTGAGGATTGAACCTCGGACCTCCAGCACAGAAGTATGACACCTTACCCCAAGACCGCCACGTCACCGTTATGTGCTATAAACATATAGAGCGTCAGGGTCTAAAATAATTAATCTTTTATATATCCTCGCCAACATACGGCGACCACTAGTCGGTATATCTTCCTTGCGGGCTTATACCATGGAGTTTTTTTTTTAAATGACACTTCCCCTCCTACTTGTGTTATCTAAATTTTCCTATAAAGATCGAATGTCACCCCCTTTGGTGACCACATGGTCTAAGGCGCTACTCTTGTAGTAGACTAGACTGCCGATAGCGGGAAGATGGAGGTTCGAATCTCGGTCGGGTGTAATGATGGTTCTTTTCCAAAATGATTTTAAACTCGCCCTGTATGCCAATGCTGATACACTTTATCCAAATATAACCTTCATAATCCCCAAAAGAACACTAGCGTAATTGGTAGATAAACGTATACCCGTATGGGTAGTAAAACACGATGATAAAAAAAGAGAGTTAATGTCATTATTTCGTAGAGAACCTTTAATACTATGCTCCTAAAAATATGAATTTATCTTTAAGCAGGCCTATGTTTATTAAAGGTGAACACATGGACGGTAATGTTTTTTCAATATTAGAATTTAAGTATAAAATCTGTGATATTTAACAATATGATGTACCCAACCTTCCCCTCATTCCTCTCAATTATGTTATGTAATTTATGGATCACCACTAAAGCATATTTTATGTTATTGTTTGTAAATGAATTAACTAGCAAGGATGGTTGTAGGATTATATTATTATTATTATTATTATCACCGCGTCTTACTACCCGTTCGGGTTATACGCACTTACGCTAATGTGTAATGGTAGGGTGATTGTGAGATGAAATGGAGGACCTACAGTTTAACGTGGAATCCGAACCACGGCGGAGACCTGGCATTCCTAACATTCACAAGTTGTCTTGTCAGAGGTAGGATTATAAAAGTGTTATAAATATGCCTACTTATGATCGACAGCAAAAAATTCAAGAAAATACATATCATCGGGTTTAATGCAATCAGAACAAAGTAGAGCCTATTGCTTTCAAAACCTGCAGACAAGAAATATTGTAAATGTGGGGAATGCCAGGCCTCCACCGTGGTTCGGATTCCACGTTAAGCTGTAGGTCCTCCATTTAATCTCACAATCACCCTACCATTACACATGAGCGTAAGTGCGTATAACCCGAACGGTTAGTAAGACGCGGTGCTAATAATAATAATAATAATAATTAAAAACCTGCACGGGTTTTTTATGTTTAATTTATCAACCGATTAATTGGTCAACTATGAGCCGCTTCGGTGGCCGTATGGTCTAAAGCGCCACTCTCGCAATAGATTAGACCGCCGATGACGGAGAGATCGTTTGTTTTTATGTATATTACGTAGAGTCCAATTTTCATAGTAAGAGCAGTTAGAAACAGTTTGACAGTTATATAACTTACCGAGCCTACATCCACGTATTAATTTGTCAGGTCACGTGGTCGTTAGCTGCAATTTTGGTTGGATGATATCACTCAATACCTATTCAGTAATACATAAAATGTTATCAATGCCGAAAGCACAAAAATATGTTTATATTTTATAAAAGGTGCTCCAATTTACATTCATATGAAAATTGGAGGTACATTATTAGAAACACCGATATTTTGAAACTACACTGTCAGTATTCATCTGAAATCTTTTGACATAGGGATTCATTGATAGTAAGCTATTTGAGGACTAAATCGATCGTCAACCAAGTATTCCTTGACGCAGTATTTTAGTCGCCACTATAAGTCACTAGTTTAAAACCTGCTTTTCTATCACATGATGAGTGTGTTTAGAGATGTCCTACCTATTTAATAGCACTCCCTCCCCTCCAGCCAGTGTGTTGCATTCCAGCTTGTGACCTGTGGTTGTAAGAAAAAGTTAATCAATGCTCTTTGAAAATACGCTCCTGTCAAAAAATATAGCTATCAGTACAGACAGAATTGCCTTGAGTGACTATGTTTTTTTAAAATGGTGTCCTGACAACTGTACCCAAATGGTCGAGCAGGTGGGTGACCCAGATATGAGTCATTTTGTTTATTTTGTATGATCAATACTGTTTGAAATTTGAATTTATTAACATATGAAAGGTTAGGTTAAGTTAGGTCGGGTAAGAACCATTATTATATAGGGTTCATATGTATAAATTATGGAAGGTTTGTAAAATTAGGTTTGTATAGTAATAATAGTAATAATAGTAATAATAGTTATTACTTTAAACAATGATTTGAGCTTATCTAGGATCTATTTGTGACGTCACATAACTTTAACTCTTATGTTCTGTAACAGTTAGACTTGGTCTGGTTGGGATAGGAATTTGTGTGAGCTTACATCGTGTAATTTAATTTACGGCCAACTCAGGTACGCAATAGTAGCAATAGTAGCTATTTCTTGGGCGTACGCAATTATTATGCGCAAATGTAATAAATTCTTTAATATATTTTTGTGTGATTGTTCATAGATTTTTTGTGTGCTTATATCTTTCAGTGTATCGTTATATATATTTTTGTGTGTGTTTATGTCTATTTATATTTTGTGTATATGTTTATATCTTTGTGTTTGTATGTTTGGTGTGTTGTTTCTTATTTGTGTATTTGTATATTTGTTTATATGCTTGTATATATATATATATATATATATATATATATATATGTGTGTGTGTGTGTTTATATATTTTTGTGTGTGTTTTTTTTGTGTATTTGTATTTTTTCATGTGTGTGTGTGTGTTAGAGAGAGAAAGAGAGAAACTCACTGTTTCTATGTTGATTCCTAAAGGGCAATCTATCAGAAGGTAATAGAGTAAAGATTAAGAAACCCGCTTTAAACTTGTTTAGATTCAACAAACTGTTGTTATTTATAGGCGTTAAATATGGAAGCTAAGTATTTACATAAAAAAACATGATCCACTATCTATTAATCATGATAAGTATCCAAAGTAAAGTCATATTTTGCTAGGAAGGTCCTTTTAGAAAATACAAACTTTTCCTTGCGGCAAACATTTGAAAACATTTTAGTATGTTATTAATATTTATGGTAGGAGAAGGAAGATATCTTGTTTTGCTCTGCTGTCTATTTCCAATATAAAAGCTTTGATCCAAACGTTAAAATCTTTTCTCTGGCTGAAATTATATTGAGTTTTTTTCCTTGCAATTCTTTGTTCAATGCATTCACATACTCAAAAAATATCAGCTAAACATTGGAGCTCAACATGACGTAACGTCTCCTAAACATGTCTATTACATTGGTCAGATGCAGTGTTGCCAGGAGAAAAATTTCTGTCATAACAAGGAACGCGCTTTTAATATAATTTTATTTATTTTTATAGAATCCCCATTACCCCCAAGAATTTAATTTTTGGGGTAATTCACCCCGGTTCACCGGCCTCTGATTTAGACCTACTTTAGTGTCATTATTTACCAGAGTAAAAAATGGCTGAACGCATATTTTAAATAATTTTTTACAATACTTTCTTTGTACATAAAAGAAGTAAATATTTTAAATAGTTTTCACATTAGTAAATTATTTTCTGCCAAATATTTTTTTTTTTACTTAAATTGATCATTTATCTCCAAGCGATGTTTAGGAAATAGCTCTAATGTATTCCTAATTTCCTCTTCCCAAGCAGACCAAATTGTATCGTTCAAGCGAGCTTTGAATAATTGTTTTTCTATCACTGCATCCCACTACCCGTGTGGGTTATACGCATATTTACTAATTACGTTAATAGATCAGGGATGTTTAAGGTTGAATTTGAAGACATAAGAAGAGGGCAAAAAAATTTCGGAACAACCTCCATCACTATATCCGATCAAGACTTGAACCCCGAGCTCATCATCTGAAGTCGTCTTTTGTGACAGTGATGCCTTAGACCATGCCGCCACCACAGAGGTTAGTTTCCACTCTAAAAATGGAGGGATGAGTATGGTATGATCTAGAGCAATTGTACCCCTTGTTTGTGTAGAGAGAGAGAGAAAGATAAAATATTTTAAGGAAAAAATATAGCAGCCAGAAATTGAACCCTGACCTCCCCGTCATTGGCAATCCATTCTATTGCGATAGTGACATCTTAACCACGATACCATTGATGCTGGTTAGTTTTTGATTATATTTAACTCTTTTTTTTAACTTTTTAACTTTCTAGGGGACCTTTTTTCTCTTGTTATATACAAATCATTAGTGTTTCAAGTTTATTGAGATTTCACTAATAAATTGTTGCATCTTTAATAAATATCAAAATATTAGAGATGGTCTTCAATAATACTTATTTTGGAACAACATTTTGTTGATTAAGAGCAAACATATAAATGATAGTTTTACAGGGAAGAAGGGGGGGAAGGGTAGGAGGGAAGAAAGCCCAATTTTAACTCAAATTTAATTAGTGCTGCCATGTGTTAGACAATCATGGTTATAAGAGGTCCCTGTCAAGTTTTATTTAAAAAGAAAGTATTTGCTGGGTTCACTCTGGAGTTGTAGAGTTAAAAGTTGTCCTTGAAAATTTGAGTAATGTGACTTTCGCACTTTTTCCCCTGTACCTTTCTTATAGTTTTTCAAAGTAATACATATATTAAATAAGTTGAACACCCTTTGACTCAGATGTTAGGAATTTTTCCTAAAATCCTCTTTTCTTCGCCAATCGGAAGAGTTGTGACATGCGTTTAGTCACGGATTCTTAACGCGGAAAGATAGATGACCACTAAAACGGTTATTCAGACAACTTGGCTAGGTGTGTTTTCTCTCGACTTTTTTAATGTGTCTTATAAGTAGACACTTTCAAAACGTGTTTGGTTGTAGGTGTGAAAAAAATTCTTGATAAAACCTTTTGAGAAATGTTCAGCGATATTAAGAGATTATCTTTATTATAAGATGAAAGGAAGAGTCGAGTTTTTCTTTTCGTGGATGGCAACAACTTCAAATGTGTTTTTTTTCTAGTTTATTTAAAAAATATAGTTTCCTATTGAGATATATAATCGTCTTTGCTAGGCACAATATTAATATTGCCTTACACTAAAAGATTATAGTAATCTTTTGAACCTAACAAGACGTGTTATTCTACAAATATTTATCTCTTTATTATTAGTGTTGATTTTGCAATCAAGTAAAAATGCCTACCACTTTGTTTACAAGATATATACATATATATGTATATATATACATATATGTGTGTATAAATATATATATGGTATATATCATAACTGTCGTATTTATAGGCAATTAAAATTATAATCTATTTATTTACAAAGGCTATTTACTTTTAGAGTAGTATTATATTATATTTTTTTATTTAGCACCGCGTCTTACCACCCATTCGGCTTAAACGCGATTAGTGTAGTACACTAGAGTCTTGTTAATTTGAACGTGTTTAAACTGAAGCTTGTTTGGATTAACGAAAATCCTGATTAAGTTGATAAATACAGGGATATGGTATTTTCAAGATTTTTCAATTTTATTTGAATGAGTTTAACCAAATTATCATTTATTTAACTGATGCATAATACCTAATATATACTGTAATATTAATTTTAGCTACAGGAAAACAAATTGTGTTGACATGTAAATATTAAGTATATATTATCAGCTATCTCTGTTTCTTACAATTCTATTTTAACTTCGATCCTGTTAACCAATCACATATATTTCATTTGACTTAATTTTCTTCTCAGTTTTTGAGAAAAGTGTGTTTAGATTATCCAAAATATCGGATTACCGGGGTTCAGTCAAACGGGTTTTTACTGTATTTACAAGAAAGTAAGAAATTTGATTTCTTTATTTACAAAAAAGATCTTTATAATAATTAGTGTCGTATTTACAATTAAGTAACTTAAATATATTGATTTTTTTTTCTACGACTTTGATATTATTGTTGAACCATTCACGCTACGGCGCGGCAAATATACGATTTAAACCAAAGTTGCAGAGATAATATTTAAAGGTGAACCACCTTCAATGACTTGGCCAAAGTCAAATCCAAATATATAGTTAGATTCTGGTAAGAAAAAGACCTTTAAGAACAGATTTATTACAAAAATCAATGTACACATTTTCTTCCCTTTTAATGTGAGTCTATATAATCAGATATTTTAATTTTAATTATCGTTGTGCTTTTACATAACTTTTGGAAAATAGAACTTGTAAATACAACTTATAAATATATTAAAACTCAAAAGTTGATGTTCCTTGCGCTATCGCTGTTATATTAAAACTATTATTTTCTTTAACTTCAAAAAGGAGTACTTATGGATGTATCAACACCTGTTCTATAAGATAACAGGACATTACCCCAAAAAATAGTAGTACTGTGCTGCAAAAAACAGTAAGTATGGTCACCCTAAATATAACCCTTTGTTTTAAAAGTGCGCTGCAAATACCAAACATAAAATATAACATTCCAATTAAATAGAATATGACGAATAAAAAACGACACTTTGACGCGGCAATCAATCTCGTATCAAGGTGTAATGTCTCAACTATATTTTATTTAATCCGAGATATATATCCAGAGATGATTTGTAATCATAACAGGAGTTAATTTTCATCTTACATGCTTCGGTGTCCGAATAGTCCAGGGCAGCGGTCGGCATCATACGGCTCACCAGCTGATTTTATCTGGCTCGCAAACGATTTAGAGAACAAACGATTGTGTTCATACAAATAGAAAAACAAGACAAAAAAACTGATTACATTATGAGAAATATAATAGTTTTTTCTCAATATAATATGATATGATGTTTTTCCTAAATGGCTTTACACTCTCCCTCCACGTTGATGCAGATAGAGCAACACTTTCTCATCCCCAACATATTAACGTAGTTAGTACATATGCTTATAACCCGAACGGGCAGCAAGAAGCAATGCTAAAAAAAATTCACTTTCATAAATTATTGTTATTGATTTTGTTAGAGATATTTTTTATGTTAAGCTGTAATTTTACCTGTCATTATCTTCTAAACAAATAGGGTGATACACTAATATATTTTAATAATAATAATATTTAGCACCACGTCTTACTACCCGTTCGGGTTATACGCACTTACGCTAATGTGAAATTGTAGGGTGATTGATTGTGAGATGAAATGAAGGACCTACAGTTTAACGTGGAATCCGAACCACGGTGGAGGCCTGGCATTCCCCACATTCACAAGATGTCTTGTCAGAGGTGAAGGAAGGGTTTGGTAATCAGATAAATCTTTGCCGGGACCGAGGATTGAACCCCGGCCGCCAGCANGGCCGTCAGCATAGAAGTCTGACACCTTACCCCTGGACCGCCAGGTCACCCAAAAGTACTATTTACTCTAATGGATTAGGAATTGGGGAGGTTTAATTAGAGGAAGTGAACCCACATTTGCGTGGAGGGAGAGTGGAAAACCATTTAGGAAAAACCACCCCCAGTTCACCCGACCGAGATTCGAACCTCGATCTCCCCGTCCTCAGCAGTCGAGCTCAACACGACAAGCGCGTTAGCCAACTTCGCCACCGAGGGGGGTAATATATTTTAAACCATATTTTCTCTAAACATGCAATATACACAACTGTGAGACGTCTCATGAATCTTTTTTTAATGCATGTTTAAATAAACCTTATGAATAAATTAGAGCGTAAGGAAAAAAACCTTCTGTCGCTGCTATTTTTGTATGGTTAGGCGACACATATACAAATATAATGGCACCAAGCAAGGTTTGTGAAATGTCTCGGCTAAGTTTGTTGTGGAGACTCTGTGGGATGTACAGTTGATACAACCACCATATTGTAGTTCTCTGGGCTCGCGAGCCTCCACCTCTTCTCCCCGCTGAGCTGTCTATATCTTACATGGGACTACGAAACTCTTCCCAGAACTGGGTGGGCGCAGGAAGGGGAGAGGGGTCAACAATTACTAAGCTAGTTTTGAGCAATACTGATTGAAAGACCCTCGTTTATTATATTCACTTATAATCACGTCTAATAATAAAATAGCTACTGATTCTTAATTAAGGTCATTAGAGTGGAAAATCATTTTGGATATAAAAAAATACTATCAGTACATCCGACTGAGATTCGAACCTTGATCTCCCCGTCATTTGGCAGTCTTAGTCTACTGCGAGAGTAGCGCGTTGGATCATGCGGCCACCGATGCGTGTTAGTGATTCTTTGATTTCAAATTATTACAATTCACGAGTTACAGGGGTTCAAACTTGATATTTTATGATTTTCGGATGTCATTGTAGAGGTAAACAAATTAATTTATAGGGCTGACATTAATATTAAGTGTACACAGTGACATTTATATTATTAATATTGTTATATTCTTAATAATAAAATCATGAATAAAGTAGAGCGTCGATAATTCGGACTAATTGGGGGTCGACCCAGTCCGGATTATTTATCTGTCCAGAATCCCGAAAATACAGTACTTTTATAAAAATAAAATAAAAAAATCAACCCAGACAGAATACTTACATAAACTCGATTATTAAATTGGAAATATTTTCACTTTCTTTAAACAAGGGACTTAAACATTGTTTTCTTGTTGATAAATATCACAAATTCTGAGGGAATATATAATAAGGCATAAATCTAATGAAGAAAAAAGTCTCCATTTTTTGTGTATGTTTTTTGGAGGCAATTTCTCTGATATTGATACCACCGTGGTTATTTTTATAAAAAAAAATTTCCCTTGGTGATCCGGATTTTTTATATCCAAGTTATTGACTCTCTACTGTATTTAATGATGTACACGGATGGTGCTAATAACATTGCGCCCTTTGCAGTTGTGGTTGTTGCAGTAGAAACAGTGGTATCAAGTGAATCGGTCTTGATTACAAAAGTACGGCTGTTTTGAATCTTTCTCAAGATCCACTGGTGTCTTTTTTTTTTAAAGAAAAACCCGCTAATTTTTCGACGTTTTGCAGTTTGGTAATTTTTTCTCTCTCTTGTGGAACTTACTCCAACCAAATTTAATTTTATCTGACATTTTCTTATTGGATTAACATTTTTTTTTAATGAACAATATTTCACAATGATAATTGCATTAGTAATAATAAATTAGTGACGTTAAGGGTCCGTGATTGTTTACAAACTAACTGATAACTGTACACATTATCCATTAATTACTGATAGTATTTCCATAAACTCGCATTCAAAGAAGAAACCAAAGAGTAAAAACTCGTTTGTACAAAATACGGCACTTAAAGAAAATACGTTATCACTATTAAAAAACTGAACCGAACTGTTCACGCACTATGGTCGGTCTTAATAGTTCTCTTGGCCCAATCTAGAACAGTCTGCGCCTCCCCATCAGCTCGAGAAGGTTCTGGGACAGTCGATGACCTTCTAGAACTTCGGTCAGACACTTATAGACTTATGAGGTTGTGTCATTTTCTTAGTCACTACTGTTACTAGGTACATCTTGAAACGTAGCAGCAATGAATTTATACAAACTCTCATCACTTAAATTCACTAATTAATTATTAGACCGGTTCAGTTTACCACACAAACAAAACTCGTAATGTTGACAATGTTGTTAAAAACTCGTCACACGAAACCACGATCAGCTGATCTAATGCCAACATTTTCGTAGAACAAACTATTTTTCATAAGAATCTAGCAACAGCTGATTTTTATATTTTTTATGAATGTTGCCCGGAGATCCTATAATATAGATTATACATATCCAAACATTAGTTCAACAAAAAAATCATAGAATGCGCATCCTTAGTTTAAGATCTAGGGGCAAACTTGAAAAAAAAAAATTCCAAGTTATTGCCCTATAACATTTAGATATCAAGTTTGAACAAATTCCATCAAACCTTTTCGTATCTGTGGCCACAGACAGACAGAGAGACAAACCGAATTATTAAGTTCCATTTTTTGAGTACTCAAGGTCAAAAGTTTTCACGGTAACGATACTTTCTCTTTTATGGTAAAGTAAAAATATATATTAAGATTATTTTTTCTGAAATTAGTATTTTTCAACCATTTGTCTTATTTTAGCATTCTTCAAAAATTCATTAAACAAAATCCCAATTTTTTGTTCTCATTTTAATCTTTCAGTTTCATATGCTAATTATTATCTTTGCTATCTTTATTAGATGTGTTTTGGAGATATCCTTTTGTGCTAGTAATTAACTAATTACTAGCCCTCTCGACAAAGACTAGCCTCACCACGTAATTTATATAAACTGGATAAAGCTCGATGTAATATTTTTGAGTTTTATTTGCTTTTTTTCGTCTGGCAAAATGTAAAATTGATCAGATAAACGAGTAATTTTACTCTTGTTGGTATAATTTATTTTATATTATGAAGCCTACTTGTTTTAAAGAGTAGATAATATTTCGTTTGACTTTTAAAAAATTCGGTAAAAACATATAGGCCTATACCATTCCAACAAAACACAGTTTGGTTGGGAATATTAAAATTACTTCGTAGTTCACTAACCTTAGCATAATTTTGAACACATGTTCAAACGTAGGTTTTTTTACAGTAAACAACAAGAAAATTAAGTATAAGGTCGAGATGAAATTTTTAAGTGGTCGGGAATGCCGGGTGAACACAATTCGCATGTGTGAAATCCGCCAATTTGATACCTTGCTACGCGATAGACAACACCGCATAATTACACAGGGCGTGTGTGGAAGCGCATATCGTACGGTTTTCTAACCTCTTTGCGTCAAGAATGTTCCTTTACTGGTCAGTTTTCTTTCCCTTAGAATCGAGTCTTTGTACCAATTTGAATTATATGCTTATGTACTAATTACACTAATGTTTTAAGGATTAGAAGGCGAATTTGGTAAAAAGTGTACCCGAATTTGCGTGGTGATAGAGTGGGAAACCATTTAGGTAAAACCTCCCTCAGTACACCCGATGGAGAACGAACCTTAAAGGAGCGTTGGAATGTTACAGAACAGTTTCCTAGCCTTACGAAATTATTTAGAGTTTGCCTGTTCTGTACTATCCTTCAATCAAATTTAAAGCCAAATAAATACTCTGCTCTGACAAAATTATTAATATTTACGTTATAAACCACTAAATATTGGCTTTCCTATGATTCTCGTATTTGTATCAATATTTTCTCGATAGGTGATTTCTAATTAAATTTAAAACATATTTGTCTTTGCAATTAACTCTAAGCCTCTTTCTTATCCTTAAATATACATTTTACATCGGTGGTATACAATATACAGTCCAATTTAGATAGGAATAGGAATAGAAAATACAAAAACGTAACAGTTTGGCCAGCATTGTTAACATTTTACTATTATTGATATTTTATAGGTATCGCTAATATTTATCAAAAGTAACAGCTGCAGATAACATTAACTTGACGTATGAATACGTTAAAGTAAGTATTGTAACTTTTTTTTTTAGCTGTCAGATAAGATTCTTCCCAAGAAAATTGAGCTGTAATTTCCTCTTGGTTTAACACGAGAGATTCGGTGGTAGAAGGAATTAACTCAACTATTTCCAAATCCTTCAGCTTCAATCAATTTTCGATTGTCATTCAGAGGTATCTATAATTATTTTGTTAAGCAGCAAAACGTTGATTCAATTCCTCTTTTATGTAGTTTGTCCATTAATTTGGTATTTGTCTGATATCATTCATACAATATATGATATTTTTTGTCTTTCTATATCCTTCGATTGAGAGAATTCTCTAGTAATCTAAAATGTTATCAACTCAAATACATATTTCACAATAATTGTGTAAGATGGTAATGATCAAATATTTTAGCTAGCTCACCAAAAGTATTTGGATTCATTATTCATCCAAATATTGAAACAATCAATCAAACCAGACATCTTTGGTGTTTATGATTTACCCATAGCTTGAAATAATCAAATTATCAATAGTGAAACACGAGTAGTTCCAGAATTAAATTCTAGAACACAAACAAAATTTCCACTTCATACTTTCACTCAAGCACTTGAATAAGGGAGACAACCACAATGGCCCAGTCGAATCATATTTTATCCAATGAATAATAACAATAATAATATTTAGCACCACGTCTTACTACCCGTTCGGGTTATACGCTTTAAGTACTAATTACGCTAATGAATAAGGAATTGGGAAAGTTGAAATAGAGGAAGTGAACCCGCATTTGCGTGGAGGGAGAGTGGAAAACCACTTAGTAAAAACCACCCCCAGTTCACCCGACCGAGATTCGAACCTCGATCTCCTCGTCCTCAGCAGTCGAGCTTCAACACGGCAAGCGCTTTAGCCAACTACGCCACCGAGGCGGGTTTCTCCAATGAAGAGTTATTATGCCATTTTGTTTTGTTAAAAACTGATTAACATCATAAAGGATTAAACACCACCAAATGTATGATTAAATACATTATATATATTTTACTGTGTATACATTACGTTGGGCAGCACATTATTACGTGAATGTCAAAATCTAGAATAATTTTGAGGTTATTGACTGGCAAACACAGTGGAAAGAGACCATTGGGAAGACCTAGAGACAGATGGGAGGATAACATTAGAATGGAGCTAGAAGAGATAGGGTGTAATGAGGTGGACTGGATAAAGCTATCTACAGATAGGGATAGGGTGAAATGAGGTGGACTGGATAAAGCTATCTACAGATAGAAGGGTTTCTCCAATGAAGAGTTATTATGCCATTTTGTTTTGTTAAAAACTGATTAACATCTAAAGGATTAAACACCACCAAATATATGATTAAATACATTATATATATTTTACTTTGTATAAATTACGTTGGGCAGCACATTATTACGTGAATGTCAAAATCTAGAACAATGTTCAGGGTATTGACTGGCAAACACAGTGGGAAGAGACCATTGGGAAGACCCAGACGTAGATGGGAAGATAACATTAGAATGGAGCTGAAAGAGATAGGGTGTAAAGAGGTGGACTGGATAAAGCTATCTACAGATAGGGATAGGGTGTAAAGAGGTGGACTGGATAGCACTAGCTCAAGATAATGGTAGGTGTTGTACTTTATATAAGTTCGCCAATGAACTTTCAAGTTCCTAATGCCACAGAGTAAATAAGTATAGATAACGTTACCTTCTAGATCTGGTTTAATCTCAAAGACTAACGGATGAATGACTTCTCAGGTCACACGCCAGAAGTAAATCTTGGTATATTAACTTGTATTCTAGTTGGTTAACTCCCCACCGAGCCACACTAACAAGCAAACAGACTACGATTACATTTATTATCCTGATATGTCGGAATAACCCGGAGTGGCTGGGCGAAGGAAACGCCGCTGATAGGGGAAACGCTATCAGCTATTTTTTATTTTTTTTATTTTTTCGTTTTTGGAGAGTTGTTGATTGGACTCTGAGATGATTCTGGGTCAGATCTCGAATGACCCTGAGTCAGTGTGGCTCAACATAGAGATAGCGTCGACTGCATACAGAGATGTCGTTTTCTCCTTGATAAAAACTAGTGTTAGCGACCCTATTTCAAATGAAGGGGAGGGTAAAAAAAAACTGACAGGCTCTATCTCTTTATATATAATATTTTTTCAAGTATCTCCCCCCCCCCCTTCACAGGCTGTGTTTAACGGGATTTCTGCCCTTTCTCTTGGCGCATGTCCAACGCCCTCCCCACGTGACTTGGAGGTCGACCGAAAATAATTATAATGTTATATTTAAATAATTCTATTCAACGTATTTAACCCTTTCCAACCCAAATTAACTAATGTATATTTTAAGAAATATTTTTTAGAAATTTATTTTAAAATCTGTGTATAGCTTACATAGCAAAAAAATAATTTCTGTTAATATAAATTGAAAATTCTTTTTAATATGTAGCCATTTGGCTTGAGCGGCCATTGGTATTTTTTTAATTAAAAAATAATATTAAAAATCAAACATAAAAAAACAACGTAGCCGTAATAATGTTTACACCGGGCTACAAAGGGTCATGAGCTTATCTCACTCACAACTTTTTTTTTAGCACCCCATCTTACTACTAGTTTGGGCTGCACAAATATATATCAATTAAATTAATGGATTAGGGACGAATAAAGGTAAATTTAAAGAAAATGTCCCAACTTTTTCGTAGGGTAGAGTGGAAAGTCGTTTAGGAAAAACCAATCTTAAGTACACCCAATTGGGATTCGAACCTCAATCTCCACGTCACCAACAGTCTCTGGTTATTTAATTTCTAGCTATGCGGGCCACATAATATATTTTGCGGGCCAAAGTAACGTTCATCTGTTCAAGTAGAATTATGTTTGCCCTGAATGCCTTGATATGTGCAAATAGATCATAAATAAAATTTGTTTCATCATGCAAATTTAGATTCAAGTCATAATATGGTCATTCACGTCTGTAAAAAATGCCACTTTCCAAAGCCAGTCAGTGTTTGATACAAGTGATTGACGTTGATTCTTCTCTGTGAGATCTGAATCAATTTATCTGTAATAAATTATATTTATATTAATTATTAGTCAATATAATTTTATTTAAAAAAAATTAGGTAACATCTTTCGGGACTTACTTTTAAAACCCTCTGCCTGGAGACTTGGAACCACCTAAAAATCGTCACAGTCGATCCGTTCTGTTTTAGGTATAAGGAATTGGGTTGATGAACGAACGTTCTTAAGCTTGAACCAGAAGTAGTAAAGAAGTAAGGTTTTATGTATTAAGTTCTACAACCATAACATTAGGATCCGTTTGGTAAATTATTTTAATTAAAAATTATTAGTTTTCAATTTTTTTTTATTCTATAAAAAAAATCTGTAAAACAGTTTCACTAGTCTCAATTCTAGTGTTTTCTAAAGAACAATAGCACCACGATGCGACACCTGTTTACTACCTGAGTTAGGTATACAGCTCGAACCAGACGTCACATTATAGTGCATTTTTATGTAGGCTTCATTATAAAACATTGGTGAGACTAGTGGCTTGACTAGAGTATAACTAATGTAGAATTTACTAGTGATATGTCCAGAAGAATAACTAGTATAGCATTTACTAGTGGTGTGTCTAGAAGAATAACTAGTATAGCATTTACTAGTGGTGTGTCTAGAAGAATAACTAATGTAGAATTTACTAGTGGTGTGTCTAGAAGAATAACTAATGTAGAATTTACTAGTGGCTTGACTAGAGTATAACTAGTATAGCATTTACTAGTGGGGTGTCTAGAAGAATAACTAATGTAGCATTTACTAGTGGCTTGACTAGAGTATAACTAATGTAGAATTTACTAGTGGTTTGTCTAAAAGAATAACTAGTATAGCATTTACTAGTGGGGTGTCTAGAAGAATAACTAATGTGGCATTTACTTGTGGCTTGACTAGAGTATAACTAATGTAGAATTTACTAGTGGTTTGTCTAAAAGAATAACTAGTATAGCATTTACTAGTGG
>CABFOW010001552.1:29046-73795 GCA_902141385.1 Timema californicum
AAGACAAAGCCCCATTACATATAATTATATGTGAGGTTTTTTTCAACATAAGGTTACCTCAACGTGTTTTATGCTCAATGTCAAACGAGTGAGGGAGTCAGCGTGTTGATTTATGAGATTGACGGGTTTGGTGGGAAGGTTTGGAAGGGGTTAGGGGGGGGGGGACAAGACCCATATAGCGTAGCGGTGACTTGAAACCCTCATACTTGGCAACATAAGCTATAAAAAAAATAGTATGAGATTTCAGCTGCATTCATTCGAATTGTTTCCAGTGGCATAGTCTGAGAAAATTAATAGGTATGCAGTCATACTGCACGTGGAGGTACGAAAACACTAAACCACCGGTAGCTTGGGGTTCCAGAGATAGTTCCCCGGAAAATATTTGTACATGGGCGCTTGTATAAAAGTTGTTTTCATACCCATTATGAACGTCTTACGACTGTGATTACTTGAAAAATGGTGACCTGGCGGTCTAGGGGTAAGGTGTCGGACTTCTGTGCTGCGGTCTGGGGTTCAATCCTCGGTCCCGGCACAGATTTATCTGATTGCCAAACACCTTCCTTCACCTTTGACACAACGTGTATTAATCACAACTTGTGAATGTGTGGAATACAAGGCCTCCAACGTGGTTCGGATCCTACCTTTAACTGTAGGTCCTCCATTTCATCTCACAATCAATCTACCGTTACACATTAGTGTAAGTGCGTATTTTGCAAAGTGTAAGTGCTGAAAATATTATTTTGAAATTTGGAAATAAAACAATTGAATCAATGAAACATAAAACTCGTTATTAAAATTATCTACTCACATCAATGGTTTTAAATCCTTTTAATTGAAAGTAATGGTTTTATGTTATTTTTATTCAAATCTCTCAGCATGCCAGTGAAAATATTCCGCGTGCCGTAGGTTGCAAGCCCCTGACCTAAAGAGTATAATTTCCATAGGAAGGGTTTATCTGACAATCACTAAAGTTTATAGAGCTATTTTCACGTGTCTGACACTTTAGCTCATTCGGTAGTGTAGGTCTATCTGTCCACTGTACTAAGGGTCCCGGGTTCGATCCCTGGCATGGTCGAAAATGTATCATTGGTGAACTGTGAATTTCCCTGTCACAGAGAGTAATTAACAGTCGACGTGCTGGGTGTTGTGTCTGTTCTTGTTATAAGTTAGTTTTTAAGTCATGTGCAGATATAATCAGTCGGTTTAGAAAGTTCACGTTAAATAACTCAGGTTCAGTATTCATACGTCAATTTATATGATATGCAGATGTCATTTTTTATAGATAGAATCAATACTGATTAATTTTGATCGCAACTAAAAGGTCCTTCATATAAAGATTGGACTATAGCAGCATCTACAAGTTTTTTTAAAAAAATTTGTGGAATATATTGTGTAACATATTGGTTCTAAAATTGACCGTACGAGAGCTCTATCCAGACTATTTTTCACTCGAGTAAAGAAGTATGCTCGTAATGGAAAGCTTACATTTTATAACTCACGTGTTCCTACGAGAGAAAACAACGAAAACCTATTAGAGGAAACATTCTAATGGTTCCTTTCGACTTTGGAATGAAATGTTTGGTTCTGAGGCATCATCTGTTTAATTTATTATATTCACGAACATTTCTTAACATTTTCTTGCTTGGTTTTTTTTCTTTCTCGTGACCAATAAAGTATTGTGACCAAGATTTAGATGGATGATGACGTTTCATAACCCCCTGAACCCGACAAGTTGTTTTTGCTCTGCTGTCTGTTACTGGGACTAGAACCGAAACTATTTTACCGATCAGGCTAAAATGTTATTATATATCGACGGTTTTCATAAGGTTCCCCAAAGGGTTTTTTTAAATTATTTATCCAGCCCTAAATTTAAAGGTGGCTTACTTTGGAATCAAAAGAAAGGGAAAAAAACTATTTTCTCAAAATCAGCTCTTAAAATGGCGCATCTCAATTTCCCGTTAAAATGACTTAGGAATAATAAATTAACTATCTTTGCAAAGGTGTATAGCTATTAAAAAATAAACAACTTTTAAATCTAATAATATTTTATAAAATTAAAATATTAAGAGCTATAAGCATACATATATTTATTTTAGAAAAAAAGAGCTTCGGAAAATGGAGATTTGAAAATTTACAGAACAAATAATATGTTTCTGTAACAATATATATTATATGTATGCAATTTTGTGGAATGCGTTCTTCTTTATTTACCATTATGTCTCTATAACAATAGTTATTAAGTAATAATTCGTTTCCCAAGTCCTACGAGCTATAGGCGCTAAGTATAATTTAGATAAAAAGAGCGAGAAGGTATGTGCGGTACACCGTACCATTCACTTTTGTTTACTTTACTTGATTTAAATTTGTAGAACCATTCATATTTATTTTTCATTTTTATGTGTTATAGTCCGACACCTTACCTCAGTTTGTAGCGTGTCTGCCTACTAAAATAAAGGTCCCGGGGGAGGGGGGATTTCGATTATTGACATTGCCAAAAGAATTATCATCGGTGAAATATGGGTTTCCCCTTTTTACAGTGAAGAATTAACGGCTGGGGGTTGGATGTTGTGTTGGTTCTAGATTTAAGTTAGCTTATAAGTTGTGTGCCGATACAATCAGTTGGTTCAGAAAGTGTAAGTTAGATACCTCAAATAATTGAAAATGTATCCTATAGTTAACGTGAGCATGCGTATTAACCTAACTGGTATAAATATGCGGTGATTTAAAAAAAACTGCTCGACTATTTGATCAGCGTTAGTGGTCCCACTGTTGGCGGAATCCCGAGAAGTTACCCTCCATTGCTAGAGAGAAGGAGAAATATAATATGTGTGTAAGAGAGAAAAAGAGAGAAATATGTGAAAGACTCCAGAGAGAGGACTGAAACAGTCGGTGATTCAACGTTTTAACTGTCCAGGAATGAGCATTAGCAGAACAAGTTATCCTACTATAAAGCCACATGGCTGACTCACTCACTGACATTAATGTTCACCCACTTCCAGATGAGTTAGAAACTTGAAATTTGGGAAACTTATAGCTTATAGCTTGTAACCGACGGGAAAATTACAAAAATTGGGGGGGGGGGAATGTTTAACCCCCGAAAAAAATTCAAAGTGGTGGAGCAACTTTAAAGTCGGTGCGGACCTTTTTTTTGTAGGTTTCTTGTGGCTAAACGGTAAGACGTATAAAAATAAGGCTCTGGGATTACATTAGTTTACATCCACTTGAAAAGAAAACCCATTGGGAGTTTGGGGGCGGAGCCCCCAACGAGAAAAGCGAGTCACATTATAAGAGCCCGTCTCAGCTGACGAATAACGATTGGCTTTAATTGGGAGTGCAAGGAGTGCGCGTTAATTGCGGTGTTTTTCGTAGTATTTGTACCTAAAGAGTTTTTATATCAAAATAGCTCAAATGATTCTCGAGTAGAAACAAAGATTAATTTTCTTCACACGGTGATATCAACAGTTATTGAATATCTGTCAAGGATGTCCTGGAATTTAATGACAACTCTTTCTCTTCATTTGAAGAGATTATCATCTAATGCCGCTATTATCATGACATACATTGAACAAATGTTGATATCAACATGTGAGGAAAATTATACTTGATGTTCGTACTGGAGCAATATTTTATTTATTTTGGCTAAAAAAGTTTTGTCATAAAAATGGCAAAAACACTGGCCTTAAAGTGGGGCTGTAGGGAACACGAGTTAAGTGAGTAATGCAGCTCAAACCAGGTGTACCAAATTGTACGGGTTTATGTAAATTTCTAATAGAAGATAACGATTTTGTATTTGTTTTTGTTTTAATTTTATCAACGCGTATTAATTACCCATTCGAGTTAAACGCTTATGTACTAATTACGCTAATGTGATGATGATGATGATGATGATGATGATGATGAGGGTTTAATTTAAAGGTAGTGTACCCGTATGTGTGTGGAGGGAGAGTGTGAAACTCATTTTGAAAAAAAAAACTCTCACTACATTAGACCGAGATTCAAGCCTTGATCTCCCCGTCATCGACAGTCTAGTCCACTGCGAGTATAGCGCGTTAGACCACGTGGCTATCTAGGCGGTTTTTTGTGGATTTGCTTTAGTACGATTTCAAGAGGAAGTAAAATTTGTTTACGGTTATGAAAGTGAATAAAACAATTATCATAAATTCATACATCAAGTCATATTATATCTAGCTGTAATTTTGATATATATTAAATACCTATAAAATAACACAAATAAAATAGTAAATTATGGTCAATGTTGACAGCGAAAAAGTTTGAATTTTATAAAAGTTTCTTCCTACTAAAATTTTAAGTACTTCCATTTAAAATTGTGTTGGTTTTTTCCATACTATGTATCACTCGGGTTACACGCTTGTGAACTAATCCCGCTAATGTTTTGGGGACAAGGGAAATTGAATTTAGAGGAAGTGTACACGCATTTACGTGGAGAGAGAGAGAGAGAGTGAAAAAATATTTTGTAAAAATCACCCTCTGTACACCCGACTGGGATTCAAACCTTAATCACTCTTTCATCGGCAGTCTAGTCCAACACGATAGTGACTCCTTGGATCATGCGACCAACAAATTAGGTTACCCTCTTTAATAGCTATCTATTATAGTTGTGAACCCACCTCGGTGGCGTAGTTTGCTAACGATGCTAGTCGTGTTGAGCCCGACCGCTGAGGACGGGGAGATCGAGGTTCAAATCTCGGTCGGGTGAACTGAGGGTGGTATTTCCTAAATGGTTTTCCACTCTCCCTCCACGCAAATGCGAGTTCACTTCCTCTAATTCAACCTTCCCAATTCCTAATCCCTTAGCGTAAATTAGTACTTAAATCGTATAACCCGAATGGGTAGTAAGACGTTGTGCTAAATAATAATAATAATAATAATAATAAAATATTATAGTTGTGCATCACATAATAATAATAAAATATATAATTTCAAAATAAAATTAGCGTTACGTCAAAATGAGAAATCGTTTTATCTTCACCATTATATATCTAATGCTAAATATAAAACCCTAAGAGCATAAAAAATATTAAAAAATCTGTTTTTTTTGTTATCAGAGAGCACACAAAGTATTTAACATGCTGTCTTATAAAATATCGTGTTACATTTCATAAAATGTGTGAGGCCGCCGTAAATTGGGAGGGCTTGATAACCGTCGACCGGATGAAGTGTAAAGTCACCAGAATGAGCGATAAGAAAAGAGAATGGTGGAAGCTGTCACAAAGATTCAAACAACTAATAAAAACTCAGAAAAGAGGTGGAAAGGGTTTTCGGGTAGGAAGAAAGGTTTAAAGGGCGACCGCACACGACCAACAGTCGTCGACCACAGACAATTTTATCGGTCGAAAAAACAAAAGAGTAATATTAAGCGTCTGGATTATACCATTCGTAGCCTAGTAGTGGAAAGATTAACCCATACTAATGTACTAAGGGACGTCCGAATGTACTAATCGTACATCCTTTCCAGGAGGCTCTTTCCGTGTCACGATGAGATGATGGTGATAGTTAATAAGAGGGTGTGGAACCAGTCTAAACACAAAACCTATCAAGCCTAATCAACCAAATCTAGTGACCGTTGGGGTTAATCCCTTTTCGGGAAAAATACCCAAGGTACCAGCCGAGAATCGAACTCGGGACCCCTAGACTCGTAGTGAGGTAGATTTCCCACTACACTACGGGGCCAGCCATCGGTCGAAATGTTCTTTATAGATTTGAATGGGGCTCCACACACAACAGACTAAAATGACGGACCTAAGAAAAATACGTGTAATGTTTCGTTTTTCAACCGACTTCACACATACCCAATTGTCGGTCGTCTGTTGGCGGTGAAATGGGAATCACGCGTATTCAAGCTTGGACGCGCGCACGAACTACAAATCAATCTGACTGGCATTTTTGTAGTAGTGTACGAGGTGCGCGCGCAACCCCACGTGGTGTGTTACTGTCAGTTTAGAGATCCCAGTGTTATATCGACCGGATGAAGTGTAAAGTCATCAGAATGAGCGATAAGAAAAGAGAATGGTGGAAGCTGTCACAAAGATTCAAACAACTAATAAAAACTCAGAAAAGAGGCGGAAAGGGTTTTCGGGTAGGAAGAAAGGTTTAAAGGGCGACCGCACACAACCAACAGTCGTCGACCACAGACAATTTTATCGGTCGAAAAAACAAAAGTTATATTAAGCGTCAGGGCTATACCATTCGTAGCCTAGTAGTGGAAAGATTAGCCCATATTAATGTACCATTGCCCAGGGGACGCCCGAATGTACTAATCGTACATCCTTTCCAGGAATCTCTTTCTGTGTCATGATTAGATGATGGTGAAAGTGAATATGAGGGTGTGGAACCAGTCTAAACACAAAACCTATCAAGCCTAATCAACCAAATCTACAGTAGCCCCATGGCTTCTTTGGTGCTAACTGACAGCTTACAGCTGACTTCTGACAGTCAACATTTAGGTATATCTACCTAAATTTTGACTGTCAGAAGTGACAGCTGCTAAACACATGTTTTTGCAAATCATTTGGTTCAGCTTAGGGATACATAATTTGTTCTGGTAGCTTTTCAAAGCCATCAGCTGTCAGTCAGCATCAAAGAAGCCATGGAGCTACTGTAGTGACCGTTGGGGTAAATCCCCTTTCGGGAAAAATACCCAAGTTTCCAGCCGAGAATCGAACTCGGGACCCCTAGAATCGTAGTAAGGTAGATTTTCCACTACACTACGGGGCCAGTTATCGGTTGAAATGTTCTTTATATATTTGAATGGGGCTCCACACACAACAGACTAAAATGACGGACCTAAAAAAAAGACGTGTAGTGATCCATTTTTCAACCGACTTCACACATACCCAATTGTCGGTCGTCTGTTGGCGGTGAAATGGGAATCACGTATTCAAGCTTGGACACGCGCACGAACTACAAATCAATCTGACTGGCATTTTTGTAGTAGTGTACGAGGTGCGCGCGCAACCCCACGTGGTGTGTTAACTGTCAGTTTAGAGATCCCAGTGTTATTACTCGTCTGCGTCCTTATTTATTTTCAAAATTCAAAGCTGTTGTTAAATTGAAGTTTATAGTGATAAGTTAATTGGTTTAGCGCGACAACGCCACGCTTTGTATGAAGTAACATGCCATTCTTTTACAAATCCGCTGACAACCACTTCAGTGGCCGCATGGCATAAGACGCTACTCTTACAGTAAACTAGACTGCATATGATGGAGATATCGAGGTTCGAGTCTCTGTCGGGTGTACATAGGGAGGTTTTTCAAAAATTGTTTCACACTCTTCTTCGACGCAAATACTGTTACACTTCCTCTAAATATAGCCTTCATAATCATTAAAACCACTATTGTAATTAGTAGATAAACGTATGTCCCGAAAGGGTATTAAGACGCGCTGATATAAAAAAAAACGCTAGCTGTTTAAATAGTGTGAACCCAAAACATGCCAATCTACCGTCTTTTTGTGATTTATTACCATCAATATCGCTGAACATCTAAATCTTTGGAAATGCACCAACGCCGACTCTTTCATGGCAGACATCCCAATAACCCTACAACCACCGACAAAATGACGGCGGTTGTGTGTGGTGTCCTGCCTCAGACTGTCTGTCGTGTGCAGTTAACGCGTGGAGAAATAAAAACTTTTTCTTACCAAAGTTGGTAGCACCGTGGTCGCACGGCTTAATATCGTCACTCTGGCGACAGACCGGACAACCGGTGTCATAGGGAACGGGGCTTGAATCCCATCCGGATGGCTTTGTCCTAAATGGTTTCTGTTTCTCACTTTCCCTTCACGCGAATGCAGTTATATTTCATCAAAAAAAACTCTCATTCCTAACCCATTGATGTTAAAACAGGGATATACCGAGCGTATAATAAGAAGCGGTACACACACATAAAAATATTATCTTTGTATTATTTCTTTGGTAATGATAATATTATCTATAAAAAAAATAACCAGTTACAGATCACAAGACTTGACGTATGATTATATGAAAATAGTTTTATTAATTTTCATAACTATCAAATATATCCTGATTTTAGTTGTAAGAACAGTAGATAAAATCCAAACATATATTTCTTTGCGATCAACATTGATCACATTTTATTATCTGTGTTATTTTAAAGGTATAAATAATATCTGTCAAAAGTGACAACTGCAGATAGCATTACTTGATTTATGATTATATTAAAATTGTTTTAGTAACTAACTTCTACTGTTCTTCCTACCAAAATCATACTATACCTAACTCCTTTCCTACCATAATCTCACTATATTCTACAGACATAATAATACTCCACGGCATTTGTCACTAGTAGTGTTCGTGAAGGGAGGAAAATAAATGGGATTGATGCTGAAGGTTAAGCACGTTGATGGGAACAAGACCTTAAAATATGAAGTAAATAAAAGTTGAGGGTGTAGAGTAATATACGAGGTTGGGGATCGGATAGTAGAAAGGAATTTTCGTAACTCTAACGTCATTATATTTTATGTTTTAGACACACTCCGAGAATTTGACGAGTCCAAATTAGAGGAGCCCGATTCGATCCCTAAAGTTTCCTAAGATACTGTGGTACAGTGAAATCTCCCTTTACGGACACCTCTGAAGAGCGGATTCTTCTTTATAACGGACAGCTTAAATTTTCCCGATAAAATAACATATGTTCATACGGTGAAACAACTTCACAATAACGGACTTTCTCAATAACGGACGCGTTCAACACTGAAGACAACTGGCCCCATGGTGTAGTGGTCAGTGCGCCTAGCTAAAAACCCTGGGGTTCTTGGCTCGATCCCCAGCTGGCATCTAGGGTATTTTTCATGAAAGGTGAAACTACCCTAACGGTCATCAGAATCTAATTTATTTATTTATATTTAGCACCGCGTCTTACTACCCGTTCGGGTTATACGCTTTAAGTACTAATTACGCTAATTGATTAGGAATTGGGAAGGTTGAATTAGAGGAAGTGAACCCGCATTTGCGTGGAGGGANGTGGAAAACCATTTAGGGAAAAACCACCCCCAGTTCACCCGACCGAGATTCGAACCTCGATCTCCCCATCCTCAGCAGTCGAGCTTAACACGACAAGCGCGTTAGCCAACTACGCCACCGAGGCGGGTCAGAATCTAATTAATTAGACCTATATTAAGTTGTGTTTCCACCAGTTGCACACCATCATCGGATCTCATCTTATCGTGACATGGAAAGAGCATCCACGGAAAGGATGTACTATCATTATATTCGGGCTAATCTTTACATTACTGGAATACTAATTATGTATCACCGACACGCTATATTTATATTTAGGTATATTTTGCTAAAAACGCATATTTACGCATAAAAGTCTTTAGACGGAGGACAAAAATTGAAAACCCACGTACATAATTATACAGTATTTTCTTGAAGGGATTCCAGGCCTCCACCGTGGTTCGGATTCCACGTTAAACTGTAGGTCCTCCATTTCATCTCCCAATCACCCTACCATTACACATTAGCGTAAGTGCGTATAACCCGAACGGGTAGTAAGACGCGGTGCTAATAATAATAATAATAATAATAATAATAATAATAATAATGAAGGGATTCCAATAGATGACGTAAAGATTGATAAGTCCCGCCTCTCTCTTTCAAGGAAAGTTTATAAAATAGCAACCGACCTGGATATTTAGTGCATTTTGTTTATTCTCTACACCTACCTGACAATTTGCGGTATTCACAAATTGATACGTCTAAAGTAGGGATGATGAATATTTAATTTCAGAGAAACTCCGTAAGCAATCGCGTAAAGGAAAAGTACAAAAAATCTAAAAAAATAAAACCACCACCGATAAACCCGACCGGGATTTGAACCATGGTCTCTCACTCAACAGAAAACTAGATCAGTTGAGGTTGACACATTTACTAGCTATCAATGAGATTAACAAGCATTTAAAATGTATTTAAAAAAAATTACAATAAATTACATTTTTATTTAGAACACACCCTTGTAGGAATCGCAAATGGTAAAAGAGAAAATCAAACCGGTTTCAACTTTAGGAATGTATTAACCCAAACCATCATCACCGCTATTCAAGATTATGACTGTAATATATACATATATATTAATATAGCTAACAGTTACCTGCTAGAGGGAACAACAACCCACACTGGTAAAACTGTAAAGCGTCAAGTTTAATTAAAGAAATAAATGTAAAATAGAAAAAAAAAATTAACATCCTATAAAGAGAAACTTGTGTTTGTCTACAATCACCATGACATGTGCCGAAGAGAGAACTATAAAGTTTAAATTCACGTGGCGCGAAAGAAAGAAAAAAACACTTTATATGCGTGCTTAACAAGAGAAATCATGACAAATGTTGTTTACATTCCTTATTTATTTTCAGACACTTATAAGACACTTGGACTATTAGCTACCAGGAACTTGTGATAATAGTTCTAACATAAACCCCCCGTGGCGAGCCTCGCCGATGAGACGCCAGCACGTAATGTCGACACGAATCCGCTTGCGAACTGGGCACTGGGAAGACTGGGCGCCATAGTCAATTTTGTTTTAATGTTATAGTTGTAAAAAATTAAAACTAACAACTAGGCGCCGCGCCGGTTAGGTTAGGCTAATTCATATTTATGTAAAATCCTTATTTTTAATGGATTTTTTTTTGTGTTATAAAAAAATTTCAAAATTGTATTATATCAAGTAGTCTAACCTTTGAGATATACACAAATATATTTAGTAAAAAGCAACTACTTCGTTTTTACGCTGTCGCCCAGTTATATTGGCGCCCAATCTTATCAGCACCCGGTTGGCCGCGCCCAGTTGTCCTAGACCGAATGTCGACAACGGTAGAGCTGTTAAATTAATCTTTGCTTTCCTATTTACAATAAAACCTCTGATAACTCAAATAAAGAGGACTAGACCCCTTTAGGTTAACCACATTTTTTTGATATGAAATCAATACCCCTTTCAAGGGTTAAAAGGTAAAAAAAAATTATATATATAAATTACATAGCATACATAATTATAGAAAAGTATGTCTGTAAAAATGTATGTACATACAGTATTTAAATAAATGGTTATTCAATGTAATAAAGTTAAATACACAACAAAAATAAATTTATCATTTATTCTTTAAAAAAAGGGCTGAAATTTTATTTTGGCTCTTTTTTTTCGATTTGTAGGCCTATATGATAACAAATAAAGGTTTTACCGACGACGCTAAGACCTTTATTTGGCAGTTCAGCTCCTGAAAAATAATAAGTAAACAAAATGCTGTCAGCCGTTTCGGATATTGGAGGTTTTACTGTAATTCTATATTCCTAAATCCCCGGCACTCGTATATTTTACTGTGAAGCAATGCACAGTCTCGTGAGAACAAATTAGTTATTTGAATGGAAAAAAATAGCTGATTCGGTCTAAAAAAAACCCTGAGATAAACAGGATTCATTGTGATAGCCACATGACACCCTCTATCCAGTTAAGTTGGTACTATCTTCACAAACAGATGGCGGGCACCCGATTGCAGGCTGACGCCATGGAGGTTTTTTAAATATAGAGAAAGTGTTGTAATTGTGAACATTTTAGACCGCAAAATCATGAAAGATCCTTCCTTTATTTGAGTCCCCGAATTAAAAACAAGTTGGTCTTTCAATTCTGTCCGTTCCTGCCTGGCTATCTATTTATCCCTAAATGTGCCTCTAACCGGAGCTACAGTCGAAACAGTTTAATGTATTTTGTTCAAATGTTATATTTTGTACAAAGTCATAACTTGAGGGCAATTCGTGATTCTAGCCCTAAAATAAAGAATAGTTCACAAATGAATAATTTTTGAAGACTAAAAAAAAATTCGAAAAAAAAAATGTTTAGACGGTTTTATTCAAAATGAATATCTGGGCAAAAGTTTAAACCGTAAATTAACATGCTTTTTTTTCCAGGGGACCAATTATAGGCCTACATGTTTCACTTTGAGTCGAGTTCGAATTGAGTTTGAAAGAAAATATCGAGATTTTTTCGAATTGGAGTAATATGGAGAATGGGTTGTGTTGAAAACCATTAAAGTTAAATTTATTTAATAAAACTTTGAATTTTCGAGAAAAATACGTAAATTCCAAGTATTTACATTTTTTGAGTTTTGTAAAGAAAATCTTTGACTACTCGCACACCGCTACCAATATCAATATCTATAAAACATCACTAGTAAAATGTTTACAATGTTGACCACAAAACTATGTATTTGTTTGTATTTTCTAAAAGTTTCTTCCTACCAGAATCTAACTATAGGTCTATGTATACCTTTTAGGGTCAGTTTCATAGTACGACTTAGTACGCCCCAAGTGTAGAGCTATACTAAATACAAGACGACACCTGCCTAGACCAGAATGCAATGGGCCAGTTTCGCATATGAAGCGAGGCCCTAGCCAGCACGAGAGCCATTGTACAATTTGTACTTGTGATCAAGCAGAATATAAACTGTAGCTTCGATAAATTGCAGCTGCTTCTTTTTATCTGTTCATTATAGCTCTGTGTACTAAAGCTCGACAGGGCGGAGGGGAAAAAAACACACTCAACCAATAACGAGCTATCTCGAGACTAAATTGTCACATAAATCAACCCTAGATGAACTCTTAGACCCAGTTAAATCTTTTAAAAAAAAATTTCAAAGGGTGGTAGAGGAATATTTCGTCCCGTAAGGGATAAAAGATTGCCAGAGGGTGAATGAAAGGCATAAGGGGAAAGGGGTGATGAGGAGTTGGTAAAAAAAAATGGAATATATGAGAGGTTTTAAACGAGTATGTCCAGGCGATAAGACATTTAAAAAAAACACCTGCTGCCGAGGTTCAACAGGAAGTAGAAGGGAAAACGTGGGGCGGGGAAGAAGTATCTATATATTTAAAACGTGGAGCGATTACTAGAGCTATACAATGATTCCATAAATTCTACGAGAACAATTTTTATTTTTTTAATATAAATATACGGAAGTTTAGGTAGGGCACCTTCAGACTTAGGAGCCGTCTTTAAATTACGTGGGGGTTTATGAGGGTGGTGGTGAGGGGGGTCACAATCCATCTTACGTAAAGTTTTTTTTTATCAAAGTTTATAGTGAGAACCACCTGGGTGGCGTAGTTAGCAAACGCGCTAGTTTCTTGTTGAGCTAAACTGCCGAGAACGGGGAGATCAAGGTTCGAATCTCTCTCGGGCGAACTGGGGTGTTTTTTTCTAAATAGTTTTCCACTCTCTTTCTCACTTCCTCTAAATTCAAACTTCCCAATTCCTAACCCATTAGTGTAGTTAGTACTTAAGCGTATAACCAGAATGGGTAGTAAGACGCGCTGCTAAGTATTATTATTATTTTTATAGTGAGACAAAATATAAACTTAAAAAACTTTCAACATAAATATATGAATTATAAAATTTCACTTACTTATAAATATATGAATTATTATATTTCACTTACTTATATATATAATATCTAATTTTACTGTAATTAATATATTCTAAAATTTCCCATCACTCGCTTTATTACCAATCCTTATGTCTAATAATAGCTAAACGATTAAAATAATATAATTTACCAAATAGTAAACAATTACGTAGGATAGGGGAGGGGCGAAATTATTATGATCCCCTAGGTGAAGGGAAGGGGTCTAAAATCACGAAAAAACGCCTTAAGTAATTTAAGGACGGCCCCTTACCAGCGCTACGTTTAGTGGCCGTCAAAAGTGGCGAAGCCAACTCCTCAGTCTGGAGGGAAAAAAAGGTACAAAATACGCTATTTGTAGAGACTACCTTTAAATAATTTGTATTTGAAAAAATTGAAATATATTCTTATTTATCTTGAAAAACGATTCCAAGATAGCTATTTTGACCTCAAGCTTAAAGGTCATTTTCGAAATATTTCAAATTTTCTAAAATTTGTTTTAATTAAACTACTTCAATATTATTAGGTAGGTGTCGTCATGTACTTAGTGTAGCGCCGCACTTGAGGCGTACTAAATTTGACTATGAAACTGGCCCTTAGTATAGCGCCGCACTTGAGGCGTACTAAATTTGACTATGAAACTGGCCCTAGGTCTATGTATACCTTTTTAGGGTCAGTTTCATAGTACGACTTAGTACGCCTCAAGTGTAGCGCTATACTAAATACAAGACGACACCTGCCTAGACCAGAATGCAATGGGCCAGTTTCGCATATGAAGCAAGGCCCTAGCCAGCACGAGAGCCATTGTACAATTTGTACTTGTGATCAAGCAGAATATAAACTGTAGCTTCGATAAATCGCAGCTGTTTCTTTTTATCTGTTCATTATAGCTCTGTGTACTAAAGCTCGACAGGGCGGAGGGGAAAAAAAAACACTCAACCAATAACGAGCTATCTCGAGACTAAATTGTCACATAAATCAACACGAGATGAACTCTTAGACCCAGTTAAATCTTTTTTAAAAAAAATTTAAAGGGTGGTAGAGGAATATTTCGTCCCGTAAGGGATAAAAGATTGCCAGAGGGTGAATGAAAGGCATAAGGGGAAAGGGGTGATGAGGAGTTGGTAAAAAAAATGGAATATATGAGAGGTTTTAAACGAGTATGTCCAGGCGATAAGACATTAAAAAAAACACCTGCTGCCGAGGTTCAACAGGAAGTAGAAGGGAAAAAGTGGGGCGGGGGAGAAGTATCTATATATTTAAAACGTGGAGCGATTACTAGAGCCATACAATGATTCCATAAATTCTACGAGAACAATTTTTATTTTTTTAATGTAAATATACGAAAGTTTAGGGCACCTTCAGACTTAGGAGCCGTCTTTAAATTACGTGAGGGCTTATGAGGGTGGTGGTGAGGGGGGTCACAATCCATCTTACGTAAGGTTTTTTTTATCGATGTTTATAGTGAGAACCACCTGGGTGGCGTAGTTAGCTAACGCGCTAGTTTCTTGGTGAGCTAAACTGCCGAGGACGGGGAGATCAAGGTTCGAATCTCGCTCGGTTGGACTGGGGTGGTTTTTCCTAAATGGTTTTCCACTCTCTTTCTCACTTCCTCTATATTAGACCTTCCCAATTCCTAAGCCATTAGTGTAGTTAGTACATAAGTGTATAACCAGAATGGGTAGTAAGATGCGTTGCTAAGTATTATTATTATTTTTATAGTGAGACAAAATATAAATAAAAAAATTTGTAAACATAAATATATGAATTATAAAATTTCACTTACTTATATATTACATATAATCTTACTGCAATTAATGTATTCTAAAATTCCCCATCACTCGCTTTATTACCAATCCTTATGTCTAAAAATAACTAAACGATTAAAATAATATAATTTACCAAATAGTAAACAATTACGTAAGATAGGGGAGGGGCAAAAATTATTATGATCCCTTAGGTGAAGGGAAGGGGTCTAAAATCACGAGAAAAAGCCTTAAGTAATTTAAGGACGGCCCCTTACCAGCGCCTCGTTTTGTGGCCATCACAAGTGGTGAAGCCAACTACTCAGACCGCAGGCAGCGCCACTTTTTGTGGCCGTCACAAGTGGTGAAGCCAACTCCTGAGACTGGAGGCAGCGCCACTTTTTGTGGCCGTCACAAGTGGCGAAGCCAACTCCTCACACGGGAGGCAGCTCTACTTATCTGTGGCCGTGTCTATATGCGAAACCCCCAATTTATCCCCAGTATTTGCAAACAGAAGAGGTCCTAAGTTGTCGCGTCTGAAGGTTCCCTAACACACCAAATTTGTCTCTAAGAATTTAAAATTTTAAAAATATTTAAAGAGAAAGCTTCGATTACAGAAACATATTTATTACAGGGATATCTAAAGATCTACTAAACCAATTTAAATGTTATTTTCATATATAAATACATGCATCGAGGATTATCATATCAAAGCCTACGTGTTTTTTAATAAAGCGGCCGCCATATATATATATATAACATATTATGTTAGTCGATGAGTGTATGGACGCTAAAGACACAAACCACAAAAAAAAAGTCCCAGTTTTCCAGGTGAGTGGTGACCTTGGAATTAAAAAACAATTAGATTGCAATGCAAGGGAATCAGTTTTAGTGCTAAAAATTAACTTAAATAATAGATAAATTAAACAAAATATGGCTTCAATAGATAAATTAAGCTAAATTTACCCAACAATTTTTTAATATTTGCCATGAAAATTGCGCAATTTGAATTTTTTTTTCTCTCGTCATTTAAAGGGTTTTTCGTCAAATGCCAATATCCTCGAGAGAGATATTCAATAGTTGTCGAAACTTCAATAGGTATCTACAACATTAAGCTCAAAGTACGTATATATCAAACTTTATGGTTTTTTTGTTCACTAAACTGGAAAAAATACGAACCTTGACTCACGTTATCTTCCATCCTAATAAGAGGTGATATAATTATTTCATAATGTTATAGAAAACACCTTTGATTTATTTTCAATCCTAAATCAGACAAAGCTCATTTGATAGGGCCTATTTAATGTAACAATCACAGCATCGTGTAAATTCATATGAAAGTTAACTTATGTATGAAAACATATTATTAAAAAATAAATGATACGAAACCATTGGACAAACTTACTCATATAATGTATTAGAGCGTGGAAAAAAAAGGTACAAAATACGCTATTTGTAGAGACTACCTTTAAATAATTTGTATTTGTAAAAATTGAAATATATTCTTATTTATCTTGAAAAATGATTCCAAGATAGCTATTTTGACCTCAAGCTTAGAGGCTATTTTCGAAATATTTCAAATTTTTTAAAATTTGTCTTAATTAAACTACTTCAATAATAATTTATTTAAAAAAAAATATGATAATGTAAAGAAAGTCTCTAAATACAAGGTTTGAACAAAATCGTTAAATCTATTTAAAAAATATTCAAAAACAGTCATCAGTAAATTATTTAATGATTTGTTTTAACAAACAAAAATATCTATAATTACTTTTATATAAAAAACTGAAGATATATCCATATTAAACCAAATAGTTAGAGTCATTTCTTAGAATTAGATAATCTAATCTTTTTTTAAATTTGGTCATCAGTTTAAACCTTTAAATGAATTTTCTAGAAAAAAAAATAATTGTGTTGTCATGTCAAACATTTTAAACAAAATCGTTAGACCAATTTTTGAAATATTTCAATTTTTCTAAAATCACCCATAAGTAAACTAGCCCTGAGTGAATGTTTACCCAAACTACAGTATCACTTGTAAGGTAAAACACTCTATAGTTATAAATTTTAGACAAAATCGTCAGGGCTATTTTTGGAAGATTTGGAATTTAAAAAAACTTTTTAATAAACTAACCTTCATCTGAGAGTTAGGATCAAAATAAAAATGTCCTGAGGTAATGCCTTATAACATCTAAATATTAATTTTGAACTAAATCCATCAAACCGATTCAAATATTTGGCCAGGGACAGACAGACAGACATACAAACAGATGGAGTGACAAAATTGTAAAATACACATTTTTTGGATTCAGACACACATAAAACGTAAAAGCTATCATCATAATATCGAGGTAGAGAATGTTCACGATTACAATACTTTCTCTTGATAAGAGAAAGTAAAAAAGAACCACCGGCACCACCCTAACCTAAGGGGCGGGGAGGAGCGGGTATTGGTTCGTTCCCATCGGGCACACGTTTTAAAATGCCCTTCACCTCCCTCACCCGATTATATAAGGTGCCAGATAGTAGATGTGTTTCCGCCCAACACCTCCCCGGGCATCAAACCCGGCATCTCACACGCCCCCCCCCTTTTAAAACAGCGCACAGGACTAGAGACAGGCCTGTTAATCTTACAAGTGAACCGTGAGAACATAATACACACACATGCGCACGCATACGTCGACCGGTGTGTCAGTACTCCACTACAAACAGGGGTGTACACTAAGGGCACCTTGCAAAGAGTCAAACTAGGGACTAGATGTGAAAAATACACACACACTTACACCAATAACCGGCCCAGCGGTGTAGTGGTAAGTGCACCTGGCTACGGGTCTAGGGGTCCCGGATTAGTTCCCTGGCTGGTACCTTGGGTATTTTTTTCCCGAAAGAGGAATTACTCCAACGGTCACCAGGGATTGGTTAGTTAGGTTTTAGCTAGGTTTAAGTGTTTCCACTGGTTCCACACCCTCATTATCACTATCATCATCATCATCTCATCGAGACTTGTAAAGAACCTCCATGGAAAGGATGTACGATTAGTACATTCGGGTGTCCTCTGGAAACAGTAAATTAGTACTAAAATCTGTTCAGCGTAGGAATTGTTTTCTGAAAGGCCTTTTTTCCTACCAGAAATCTATTATATAGTAGGATATTGGTAGGAAAAAAGACCTTTCAAAGAGTAATTCCTACCGTGAATGAAGTATAGATAATCTTTCCACTACTGGGCTGCGAATGGTCTAGCCCAATAGCGCAATATTACTATTATTACTATTACTTATACCAATAGTGTAGAAATAATATAAAATCATTTTAATAGTAATTTGGTTATGATGTGCGCTTTTTTTTTGTTAATAAGACTACACGTAGGTGTGTTAGGGATGAAAGAGGTTTAGGAGGTGTACCCGCATTTGGATTAAGGTAGAGGGGAAAATCATCTAAGGAAAAAAAACCTCAATACACCTGACTGGGATTCGAACTCCAATCTCCCTGTGATCAACACTCCAGTCTTTTGTGAGAGTGATGCCATAGACAATTCGGGTGTCGAAACAGGCTCAGATAATATTGTTGTTAACTTCAACCCAATAAATAAATTATTCAAGAGTCTGTTATTCTAATCATTTTACCTATGTAGCCTGCCTCCTCCAACTAATTTTTCTTATTAAATAATCATCCTTACAATATATTTTTAAATTTCATCGTTTATTGATTAAAATTAATTAAAATAAACCGTTTTAATTTATTAAATGATAAATCAAATTAGATGCCATCCCTATAGAAAGGAAATCCTAACACATAAATAGCCAGACTTCATTTGAAAAATGTGCTCAGGGAAATATTCAGACCCTACAGCAGGGATCTTCTACCTTTCGAAAATGAAGACACACTGAACAAATGCGATAAAGTTATCAAGGCACACCATCAGTTTTTTTTAAAAGAGTTACTACCATTTAAAAAAATATAGTATTAAGATTGTGTTTAATGTTTCAATAGATGAAATTCTATTATTTTTTTAAATAATGTTGATCATATATTTTAAAAGATTTATTTTTATTTCTCAATATTTTTTATCTCGCTTTATTTTGATCCTACCTGAAACTCTCGCAGCCCATCTACAGTAGCCCCACGGCTTCTTTGGTGCTGACTGACAGTCAACATTTAGGTATATGCCTAAATTTTGACTGCCAGAAGTGACAGCTGCTAAACACATGTTTTTGCAGGTCATATGGTTCGGCGTAGGGATACATAATTTGGTCTGGTAACTTTTCAAAGCTGTCAGTCAGCACCAAAGAAGCCATGGGGCTACTGTGCTGATCATTAAAAGCACACTAAAGTACCGCGAGACACCAGTTGGAAAACGCTGCCCAAGACATTTGGTTAGAAGCCCCAGTGTTCACCAACATATCCATGGCGAGGGAGAGATGCATGAATCCGAGACACAGATCTCCTAAGACTTCTAACAGGCACAACCCCCGGTACTGGAGTGCACTGATGAAGTGTCCAGAGTCTTAGATAACATAACACAGTTAGGACGCCAGTTAATTCGGAAAGCCGCTAAAAATATATCTGAAAACCCCCGCGTTTACGATGAAAAAAGTCTGGGGCTCAAATCACGGGTGTACTTTATGGTGGGGGGGAAGGATAGGAGAAAAAAAAGGCAGTGTTTTTGAAAGATTGTTTTTATATAAAAGCATTTTGTTGACCAAATAAATTAAACGTTGCTCCAATAGAAACATCACACGGTGATATCAACAGTTGTTAAATATCTGTCATGAGAATATTGGTATTAGATGAGAAACTTTTTGAATGAAGATAAAAAGTTATCATTAAATTCCAGGACATCCTTGATAGATATTCAACAACTGTTGATATCAACATGTGAAGAAAATTAAGCTATATGAGTATGTTTCTACTAAAGCAATATTATATTTATTTCGACCAAAAAAAAAAAGTTTTTCTATAAAAAAAACACTACAGACACACTGGCCTTTTCCCGCATCCTTTTCCACCCCACCTTAAAATATATAACTTAAGACCATTGCTTGTTAGGTCCAAGTCAGGCACACCTCTCATGGGATTACAATTTATGATATATATCTCAATATGCACAGCTATCATTATTAATCTTAGCCTTAAATTACGGATCTATTTGACAAATTAGAAGAACTAGTCACATCGTAAAGCCCAAGTGTGTGTTATAATCAAATATATTGAGCCCATCCCCTTTTGGACATATTTTGCCAAGAGAGGAGAAATTAGCCATGCAGATATAAAAAAATTGTTGTTCTTTTTACTCTAATTTAAAAAGAGTTCGTGCACATCGGATCACCTGATTACTGTAGTATCCAAACCCGACCTTCCTCCCTAAAGGTTATGATTGGATACCCCTGAGCTTCGAGAGAGCCGCTACATTGAGAACAAAATGTTCATAGCCAATGCCAGCTCTAGGCGTGGTCACTTTCATTCACGACGCCTCGAGAGAAACGGCCTTAAATCCATTTCTGATTCTGATTCATGACCCAGATGTTCGAGAGCACACATTAGACCATTCATCCTTTTGAAAAGTAAATGTAGTTTAGCTGTTTTGGAAATAAAATGTTGGATTTTTGTAGTGATATCTGTATATTATCGTGCTAAAAATTTATTCCAAACGGCTAAACCTTTTAAACGGAAAAAGTTGTATAAAATAAGGCCTCACACGACTTTCTAGATACTCTTCAAAGGCCATAAACTTTCCGGCAGTAAAAGAACTAACAGAGGATGAAAATACAGATGAGAATACAATTTGTGTTGTGACCCCCAATTAATAGACATCAGGTGACCTGGTGGTCTAGATGTAAGGTGCCAGACTTCTCTGCTGGAGGTCCGGGGCTCATTCAGCCCTCGGTCCTGGCACAGATTTATCTGATTTACCAACCCTTCTTTCACCTCTGACAAGACGTGTACTAATCACAAACTTGTGAATGTGTGGAATAACAGGCCTCCATCGTGGTTCGGATCCCACGTTAAGCTGTAGGTCTTCCATTCCATCTCACAATCACCCTACCATTAAACATTAGCGTAAATGCGTATAAACCGAACGGGTAGATAGACGCGGTGATAATAATAATAATAATAATAATAATAATAAAAATACATCAATCGATTCACAAAGATTCATTCTACGCTGCTATACCAAGTTACGTTTCGTTTCCCGGGCATTTAGGTTTTAATGATCAACCAAAATATGGAAAATTTCAGCTTTCAAACTCAGTTTATAAGTCTATAAATAGTATGAGTAGAGACATAGAGAATAGTTGGGTGTTCACTCCAGTTAACACAAAGCTCATGTACTGTTAAAGTTTTTGTCAGTATTTAACCTAGGCGCAACATATGATTGAAAATATCTCGGCTACTTCGGCAGCAGAAAGCAGAGAACGCGATAAAACGTCAGTGTTTATGAAGTTGTTATAGCAATACATTTTTTTTTTGTTCAAAATAAATCAAATATTTCTTCAATACAAAGAGTTTAATTTTCTTCACAAGGTGATTTCAACAATTGTAAAGTCCATGACATCCTTGATAGATATTCAACAACTGTTGATAGCAACATGTGAAAATTAAACTCTTTGTTTGTATAGAAGCAATATTTGATTTATTTTAACAAAAATAAATGTTTTGTTATAACAACACTGTCCTTTACTCAAGTGCTCTGCATCCCCCCTCTTTAAGGTTGTTCGTCGAACGACGCGGGCGTCAATGAGCTGCCATTAGTATTTATTGTGGCGCGAGAACTAGTCAAGGACTAAGAGTGAGAGAGAGAAAGAATCCTGAGAATACGGCGAAAGTCGATGGAGACTTTCAAGAAACATAAAAGAAAACTTCTCTCGTCCTCTATGGGTGATTCATTATGCCGAGAGGCTGGTGGAGTGAAGGCGGACCACGTATTTTTCATTCCTCCGAGGTAATTTCGTAACAAACGCCGTTCGTTCGCTCGCTCGCCTCGATTTGCTACGTTTCCAAAAGTGCGCGCGCGCAACTGAAGTGAAAACCGTGCGCATTACTATCAGATCTTGATTTATTTATTTTTTAAAGTAAAGAAAGAGCAGTTATTTGAGAAGTCTCGCAACTTAAAGAAGAAGAATAAAAAAAGGATGGAATACTGTTAAGTTGTATTCATTACCGCTCGTTTACTTGGGCGTTACCTTGTTCAAGAAAACTTTGTTCCATATTTGGAACTATACTAGACACACGGATCCTTCACTCGCAAATTGATGGTTTTCTTGAATTATGAAGGGGGGTAAAAGGGGAACGCACTAGCTCGAGTTTGCCTACTTTTAAGAAAATACAAAGGATTAAGGTCACATGAAACATGCGCTAGAAAGATTCGTATTTACCCAACTCGAACTAAAGTTCAAGAAATACTTGCACAGCAGTGAGCGAGCGGCGTAAGGTGTCAAGACTCGCGGAAAAATCTATTGATGTTGATCGGGTTCAAAACCCGAGCTGGTGAACTGAGAGGTGATTTTCCTTTATCTTTTATTAAAGAAGATGCATTTCTTACAAGTTGACTTTCTTTTAAAATAATTAACTTTATGTTAAGTTATAGTTAAAATAATGGATCAACATCACATAAACTTTTGTGAAATAATATATATATATATATATTTTAGAGATATTTAACGTGCACTTTTTGAATCGATTTATTATAAGCATATTACTTATAAACTAAATTAATTCTAGAACAGACACAACATTCAGCCCCCAATCATTATTTCGGTGGATCAGATTGAATGTTTTAGACAACTAGGGAGTTTAAAGTTTAAAAAATATATATAAATTTGATTGTAGGTGTCATTAATTTTATAAAAGACTCCAATAAATTATTAGCCTGCTCTAAGTATTGAGAAAGAGTAATAACTAATAAAATAAATTATTAAAAATAATTTCTGGAGAGGAGGAGGGTTGACCTACCATAACATTCCCCCTGGGTACGACAGTGACCGAGGGTGTAATCGTAGAGACCTTGCGCAAGATTCATAGTCAGACCTAGTACGCCTTAAGTACGGCTCGACACCAAACACAAGACGACACCAACCTAGGCTTGAATGGAATGGGTCCGTTTCCCATATGAAACTGTTCCAGTCCATTCTGGTCTAGGTGACCTGGTGGTCTAGGGGTAAGGTATCAGACTTCTATGCTGGCGGCCGGGGTTCAATCCTCGGTCCCGGCACAGATTTATCTGATTGCCAAAACCTTCCTTCACCTCTGACAAGACGTGTATTAATCACAGCTTGTTAATGTGGGGAATGCCAGGCCTCCACCGTGGTTCGGATTTCACGTTAAACTGTAGGTCCTCCATTTCATCTCACAATCACCCTACCATTACACATAAGCGTAAGTGCGTACAACCCGAAAGGGTAGTAAGACGTGGTGCTAATAATAATACATTCAGGTCTAAGTAGGTGTCGTATTGTGTTTGGTGTTGAGGCGCTTAAGGCGTATTATGTCTGACTATGAATTCGGCGCCTTGGGAGTTTTTATTTTGTTCTTTTAACACCGCGTCTTACTTTCAATTCTGGTAATAAAAGATGGTATGTGTGTACAGGGCGAAAGAATGACTCGCACAAAATTCAGTAGCAGCCGAGGAGACCCGGGCCTGAGTGTAATGTGTCCGCGGCGCGGCCAGGAGAGTTGTCGACCCCTACTAGACTGTGAGGGCCCTTTCTTTACCTTTAGCAACTTAGAACCCGCAAAGCCGAGAGGACACCACGAAAGACTACACTTTACGGACAAAACCCCTTTGCTTACAACAACCGATATACATTTTTTTATGAACATAGCGTACACTTTCTGAACCGACTGATCTTACCAATACACGAGAATTTCTATGAGTGAGAGCGAAAGGACCTACAAATTTTGCCGAGAAAGGTATTTACATACCTTCCAGGTTATTTTTTTTACATGTTACGATCGACATAGGACCAAAGGCTTTACTTCTCCTCTGAAGGAAGTTGTGCTATGGATTTGTATCGCCCAAGGGGAAAAAAATCCGTCAACCCCGGCTGGGTTTGAAACCACGAACATCGAGTCTTGAGGCGAGCACTATACCCCAAGACCAACGCGGTCGACAACCGATATCCAACTCCGGACTTCCTGGCGAAAGACATTCACCAGAGTGTTTTCGACTAAGGTCGATTGTAACAGTTTGCGTTGAGGATCCTACTTGTCTTCGACCAGATAAAGAGGCCAAGTGCAATCAACTTGAATGTAAATGGTTTAAAATAAGATGGTAATACAATCAAAATCACAATTTTAGATGATAAAACTATGCAGGTGTCAACGTTGGCATCGTCTGCAAAATGTGACAGCCGAGCTGTAGAAGACATCCCTCGGGGCTATACGCTTAAACCTATATATTAATTAAGCAAATATGTTAAGTATGAGTAAGGTTAAATTCAGATGATGCGTACCTGCATTTGAGTGTAGATAGTAAGTGGGAAACTATTGAGAAAAATTACTCACTACACTCGGTCGGGATTCGAACGCACCAGATCTTTCCGTTACTGGGCGAACCAGGTTTAATTAGTTTGACATTTAGATGGTATGTCCACCAGTGAGAATTTATGAATAAATAGAAGTAATCTTAGTAGTTTTTATAACTGTCGACTCTAATATCAAAAGATGACGCACTAACTTATAGGAGTGTGAGGTAATACGATTGCTTGTCCATGTGAGGGTGTATTGATAATAGGTTTTTAGTCTTCTACATAAATAAAGTATTTTAAATGTAACATTCTTTCTTACCTCGATATTATGATGTATCTGTGACCCTGAACTCAAAAAGTTCGTCTGTTCACGGGGCTACTGCCCAAACGGTTTAATGGATTTCGTTGAAACTTGATATTTAAATGTAAAATGGTTATACCTCCATGTAATATTGTTTTTTGTTTTTATTATTAATCATACCAGGGTAATGAATATCAACGTAAAGGTTACAAATAATTGTAATAATAATATTTAGCACCGCGTCTTACTACCCGTTCGGGTTATACGCTTTAAGTACTAATTACGCTATTAGATTAGGAAATGGGAAGGTTGAATTAGAGGAGTGAACCCGTATTTGCGTGGAGGGAAAGTGGAAAACCATTTAGGAAAAAAAAACAGTTCACCCGACCGAGATTCGAACCTCGATCTCCCCGTCCTCAGCAGTCGAGCTTAGCACGACTAACGCGTTAGCCAACTACGACGCTGAGGCGGGTATATAATTGTAATTATGTAAATATCCGTATGAAGGTGACACCTGGACACAGGACCGGGTTCAATTCCCATGTCTAGGTGTCAGTTTTCAACTAATTTAAATCAGAGTTAGATCGTTTGAACCCCAATGGTTTAAACCAAGTATTTTTGTTTTAATAAAACATCTAGGATTTTATATATGAAGGTTAATTTTAGTTACTGATCTAGGTTTCTATGTTACAGCTAAATTAGTATAATTAAATCTTTAAATAATTTATTTAAATTAACCCACTGAGTAATAAATCATTCCCTTCCAAAGGGAAGTTCTCTACATATAATACTATACAAATTAATGCCATGTTGTGTTTAAACTTTTAATTTGCCCGTAAATTACAATTCCGAGCAAGATGCATGTTCTTTAATCAAAAGTATACCCCGCGCTGAGAATGGACATGCATAGTCAATAAGAAGCCATAAAATCAGTGGCGGCTCGTGCATAGGCACTGCGTAACTGCAGCACCCCCTAATTCCACTTGATAGGATCGATAACATTTAATATAATGAGTCATTTTTTCTTTAATTCTTTCATTATTTTTGTAGTACAATATATATTCCTTAAGATTAATGTCAGTACTTCAGTAGCCATCCTCCAGCTTATGAAAAATATACAAAAATCTTTGTATGTAACTGTGCGCTTTACAGAGCCAGCGACGTGGTGTTTGACTGTTGTGCGTATGCACATATAGGAGGGGAGTGAAGAGGAAGGCGGGAATGCCAAGTAGAGATAGCACTGTTGCTCTCGCAGTGCCGGCTCTGGCGTGATGGTGGAAGGAATTAGTTTTTACTCAGCGTTTGTTGTGCTTAAAACCGTGTACCATATTCTTGAATGCGATAAAGTGTATAAGGGTGTAGAATTAGATTATTATTCTGCTTCCAGCTATTCTATTTGGTTTTTTTGGGGGTTCTTTTATTTAACAGAAATACTAAATGTGTTTGCAGTACTTTCAAAGGAGAAAAATGTCCTCAATTGTCATCCAGAGATCAAGGAAAAAATTATTGAACTTTTTGCGCAAATTAAAATAAGAAGAATGGATTTAATTTTTAAATGAATAGATCAAGCTTGAACTGTAACAATTTAAGTTAAAAGTAAGTAAAAAAGTTTTTTTTAATTCTATCAAGTTCCTGAATAAATTTTCTTTTTATACATTTTTTTTTACTTTTAAGCAATTTTAAAACAAAAGCTTAAAAAAATCTGGAGCAGCACCCCCGCTAATTTTAGCTACGAGCCGCCACTGCACAAAAGGTTTAAATTAATTTAAATCTAAGATTTGAAATTAAAACTGGTTTAATCCAAAAAGAGCCTGGTTAAAACAATAACAGAAAAAAGTAATTTTGGGGTTTTTTTTCATAGGGCAAACCCCCAATTTTTCCTAATACTGATTTAAATTAATCATATTATAGGATAGCTGACTGAGTTCTAAAAATTTGAAATGTATTTAAGTGAGAAAGCTTGTACGGTTTTGATGTATGAATATAGGTTATTCTACCATAATTACCCCCAATTTCATTAATTCAAATGCTGGTGTATATCTTCCAAGACTACCCCTCCTCCTGTTTATTTAGATAGTTCAAGTCTCTGATGGATGGATGACCTAGTATTGGAACCAGGGAAGTCACACGACTAAAATATACTCAATGGACGGGGTAACTTGTTTGAGGAAGTGTTCGAGAAATGAAAGCAAGGTCGGTTTCGGGAAGGTGGGCGGAGGTGCAGACAGGTAGTCCCCCTTGGGGAGTATCACGAGCAGGGAGGGGACCTCAGTGAAGAGATCGCGGTCGACCCGAACGAGAGTCACGAGTGGAGGGCACTACTACTGCACCGGTTCAGGGACACACCCCTCTTCTTTCTCTTGTCTCATTCAACGACCACCGCCTGCACTCCCGTCTCTGACCCCAGCGGTCGGGGGATCAGGTCCCGCGGAAGGGGGAGGATTTGTTTGTCAGTTACTGGTATCCCATTCTACTACAGTAGCCCCATAGCTTCTTTGGTGCTGATTGACAGCTCACAGCTGACTTCTAGCAGTCAACATTTAGGTAAATACCAAAATTTTGACCGTCAGAAGGGACATCTGCTAAGCACATGTTTTTGCAGATCATTTGGTTCGGCGTAGGGATACATAATTTGGTCTGGTAACTTTTCAAAGCCATCAGCTGTCAATCGGCACCAAAGAAGCCATGGGGCTACGGTACTATATATTTGAGTGAATGCTCAGAATAAAGCAGTTAACGGTGTTTAAATAAATATTTCCGACAGATTTCAAAAAATCATCCGGTCCGTTAAAAAAAATTGCTCCTTAATTCCCAAACTAAGCACACGGAAGAGATCATTAGGCTCGTCTGGTTTAATTTGCTGGTGTGGGGAGATTGAAGTTCAAATCCCGGTCAGTACCCGCTTCGGTGGCCGTATGGTTTAGTAAGGCGTTACTCTTGCAAAAGATTGGACTGCCGATGACGGGGAGATTGGAATTCAAATCCCAGTCGGTTGTAATGAGGGGTTTAAAAAAAGTTTTCTACATACCACCACCCTTTACGCAAATGTGGATACACTCCCTCTAAATTCAAACTTTCTTATGCCTAACAATTAGCGTAGTTAGTAAATACCCATTTAGACCAAAAAAGTGCTATAAGAAGAATTACCTAAGGGTTTTCTCCTAAACAGTTTTCCACGCTCCCTCTTCAAGCAAATGATGGTAAATAAAATTTCCTCTTTAGGATACCTTTCTCATTCATACCTTATTAGTGTAAATATGCATATATACTGAAGAGATAATAAAATAGTTCAAAACAAGACAAACATAGATTGTGAACGGGAACAAACCGTTTTCAAAATAAAGACTTGAAAGAAAATACAACAGTTCAAAACAAGATAAACACATTGTGAACAGGAACAACCACGAATTTCAAAATTTTAAATTTTACGCCCTACCAGTCACCCTAGAAAACTAGGCAAACACTCCATTTACTGAGTTAAGGTATTTGACCTATAAGCCCTTAGTTGGCCTAGCAAATCATGATCACAAAAAATGTCATACTAATGTTATCATAAGAAAGAAACTCAGATAAAAGAACAAAAGAAAGGGTATAAAGTATAACAAGTCCTAAATCGTCGGATTCCGTAACATAATATTCCAACTAATCATTCGTTCCAGGACAGAAAACATTCACGTCTAACGCTAATTTACGATGTTGGGGCTTTTATAATCCATTCTATTATTATTATTTATTATTATTTATTATTATTATTAGCACCACGTCTTACTGCCCGTTCGGATTATACGCACTCATGCTCATCTGTAATGATAGGGTGAGTGTGAGATGAAATCGAGGCAGTTTAACGTGGGATCCAAACCACGATGGAGGCCTGGCATTCCCCACATTCACAAGATGTCTTGTCAGAGGTGAAGGAAGGGTTTGGTAAACAGATAAATCTGTGCCGGGACCGAGGATTAAGCCCCGGAACCCCCATTGACGTAACGAGGGAAGACGAGGACAGTATCATAAGAAAACAAACGATTGGAAACTACGCAGCAAATGTATTTACTTACTTTTTTTAAATAGGTCACATGTCTGAGCTGCATTGATTATGATTATAATGAGTAAGCATGTTGGTATTAAACAGGATGTACTGTAACATGTGGGACCCATTTCAGCGGTAGACAGGAGACACAAAAACAATAATGGGTCCCATTTGACCTTGTTATAAAATTACAGTCATGTTTGTACTCCGGTAATATGGAGCTGATAAACACTAGAGGAAGTGCTCAAAATGGGCCGCCTTCGAACCGAATACAAACATTGCAAGAGTGCGACATTTTACGACACGACTTTAGGTAGGTTTAAATGGCACATACACCCTTTAAAATTTCCACTCCTCAATTAAAATATAACTCACTTCGGTGGTCACGTGGTCTAACGCACAACTCTCGCAGTAGACTAGACTGCCGACGATGAGGAGATCGAAGTTCGAATCTTGGTCGGGTGTATTGAGGATGGGTTTTACAAATTGGTTTCCACTCTCCCGTCATGTAAATGTGGAAACACTTCCTCTAAATATAACTTTCATAACCCCCCAAACCATTATCTTAATTAGAACATAAGCGTATAGCCCGAACGGTTAGTAAGACGCGGTGCTAAAAAAATAGATAAACTTTTGTGTTAGTATTTGAGGTATTTAAAGTGCACTTTACGGGGAAAAAAAGATTGACTATATCGGCACACAACTTATAGCCAACTTAAATCTGCGACAGACACAACAGCTGGCCATTAGTTAGTCAATCAACATAAAAAGAGTATGCCACATTTCACTAATGATAAAATTTCCGATCATGTCAGGAATCAAACACGGGACCATTAGTTCAGTAGGCAGACACACTACAAACTGAGAAAAAGTTATCGAACTAGAATATAATATATTATACTAACTAAAAGTGTTAGAACTTGCTTTGACGCCCTCACAATTGGTTGAACGTAAACATGAAGAAAAACAAAGCACCATCGAAACGGCGAGAATGTATTTTTTTAAATGATAATACATCTGGCACCCTGACCGAAGGGTTGACGCAGAGTCACGAAGACACCCCAAAGACCCGGTGTAAAAGCAATTAGGCACGAAGCAAGTTAATATTATTATTATTATTATTATTATTATTATTATTATTATTAGCACCACGTCTTACTACCCGTTCGGGTTATACGCACTTACGCTAATGTGTAATGTTAGGGTGATTGTGAGATGAAATGGAGGACCTACAGTTTAACGTGGAATCCGAACCACGGTGGAGGCCTGGCATTCCCCACATTCACAAGTTGTGATTAATACAAGTCTTGTCAGAGGTGAAGGAAGGGTTTGGTAATCATATAAGTCTGTGCCGGGACCGAGAATTGAACCCCAGACCTATAGCACTGGAGTCCGACACCTTACCTCTAGACCGCCAGGTCTCCATGAAGCAAGTTTCCCGTCTTCGTCATCATGACGCCCGGTGGCGCCTCCTGTCGGTTAGGGACCGTCGTTAGCTGTTAGTGAAATTATTTCAGACGGATAGCGATGGCACGTTCATAGCTGTGTGAACAGTCTTGGAAGATTCATCTTGGGTTTCAAGTTGAAATATCTCCTATAATTTCTCATTAAATTTTTAAGTAGATATTTTTTTCCTTGGTGATCAAGTTAGACAGAAAACTAATAAATACTATATTCAATAGAACATTATACTCACAGAGAATGGTCATTATTCACGCGGTTTAAGACGTCAGTTTCGCATTATATGAAAAAAAAAGCCTTAGGTATTCAATAGATTATTTGTCATGGACATCGTGGAATTTTATGATTATTTTTATACATTTAAAAAGTTCATCATCAAATAAAATTATGTCCATCTATCTAAATTAATAAAATGAAGGTAAGGTGTCAGACTTCTGTGCTGGGGGTACGGGGTTCAATCCTTGGTTCCAGCACAGATTTATCTGATTACCAAATCCTTCCTTCCCCTCTGACAACACGTGTATTAATCACAACTTGTGAATGTGAGGAATGCCAGGCCTCCACCGTGGTTCGGATCCCACGTTAAACTGTAGATCCTCCATTTCATCTCACAATCATCCTACCATTACACATTAGCGTAAGCGCGTATAACCTGAACGGGTAGTAAGACGCGGTGCTAATAATAATAATAATAATAATAATAAGTTTGTCTGTCATGAGAATTGTGTGATACCTACCGCAGGCAGAGGGCTGAAAATTTAAAATTTAGTAGCCCTTGTGCACAAACATGTGCACCTTGAGATGGGAATTTTTAATTTTTGATTAGATTTTAAAAACTGGGTCGGAATAAATAAAATAAAGAATTTTTTCTTCTGTCTGCTGTTACAATACCAGGTACTTTTGTTGGTGATAATAATTAAAAACTGTTAATATTATTATGGGTAGATAACTAAACTAAACATATATGAATATACAATAATTTATTTACTTTCAATTTTTTTTGCTAAAAAAACCCTACAAAAGTTCAGACACACACTCAGGCTCCGCTTAACCCCTGCTTAAAAATAAAGTGTCTTGATATTAATAAGAACCTAGTCGTAAATACACTGCTTTCTACCTTCTTTATAATAAGTAGTTAATAACACTTTACAAAACAAAATATCTAAACAAGAATCCCCTCTTAAGATCTAACATTAAAGATATATTTATAGAGATATAAATTTTATTGATTTTATAAGACTGTTCATATAGTCATTACAATATCACAAACCATAACTCACATTCGAATTAACCTATTGAAGCCTATAGGGGATGCACCTGTTTATGAAACCCATTCCCCCATAAATCAATCCGAACAAAGCATATTAGCATTACAAATTCTTGGCCTGCGGATCTCCAAACAACGTCACATTACCTTCGACATCAACACTCAATAACTGTTTTATTTTTTTGCTTGCATAATATACAAGAATTGCACATCCACAATAGCCTGCCCCTCTCAAGGCTAAATGGTAATGTTGGTCGACCTCAAGTCCAGGGCACTTTGGTTCGATTCAGGGGTGGTGCTTACGTAGTGGTTCAATTCAGGGGTGCTTACGTAGATACAGAAGTTCTCCGATAACACGGCAGTCACTTTATGGGAAAACCTCCGAAATATCTAAATATCGCGTTATATTATTATTAGCACCACGTCTTAATACCCGTTCGGGTTATACGCACTTAGGCTAATGTGTAATGGTAGGGTTATTGTTAGATGAAATGGAGGACCTACAGTTTAACGTGGGATCCGAACCACCGTGGAGGCCTGGCATTCCCCACATTCACAAGATGTCTATGTCAGAGGTGAAGGAAGGGTTTGGCAATCAGATAAATCTGTGCCGGGACTGAGAATTGAACCCCGAACTCCAGCACAGAAGTCCGACACCTTACCCCTAGACCACCAGGTCACCCTTTAAGAGTAGTTAACATGTATGCGCGTTACCTGTACAAATATTAATAATATTGCAAGTCTGGGCTACATCACTCATAGCCCAATTTGTGGAAATATAAGCCAGTACTATTGTACCGTTTCCCAGGGGGCACCCGAATGTACTAATCGTACATCCTTTCCGTGGAGGCTCTTTCCATGTCCCGATGAAATGAGATGAGGGTGATAGTGAGTATGAGGGTGTGGAACCAGTGAAAACACTTAAATATAACTCAACCCTAATCAACCAAACCCTGCTAACCAATGGAGTAGTTCCTTGTTAGGGAAAAATACCCGGAGTACCAGCCGGGAATTGAACCCGGAACCCCCAGGCTCGTTACCAGATGCACAGACCACTACACCACGGGGCCGGGTTTGTACAAGTAGTAAAACGCAGTGGTTAAAAAAAAAGGTGTAATTCTCGCAGAGCTGTAACCAAACTGAGGCAGACGCAATTACTGCACTAATGGCGGAGAAACAAGGCACCACGAGGGGAATCACGTAGCACCCGTCTCGGGGCCACGTTATATACAAATGTCGTAGGTAGTAAGAACAGGCTTTATAGGTGAACGCCCCGCGTTTATCATATTTATACAGGTTTATCCGCTTATGATATATCTATACTAAGTGTCGGCAACCTTTTTAGATCCATCTCGACTTTTAAACTAATCAAAGATCCTGCGATCTATCCATCGTTCATCCACTATAATTTTACTTATTTTTTTTGTGTCTGTACATTTTTAATGTATTCCTTAAAATAAACCTCCCTTAAATAGCCTACTTATATCTATACCTTTCTAGAAAAAATAAATAGATAAAATAAAATAACTCGCTTCGGTGGTCACGTGGTCTAACGCGCTACTCTCGCAGTAGATTAGACTGCCGATGACGGGGAAATCAAGGTTAGTTCTCCATCGGGCGTACTGAGGGTGTTTTATTCAAAATGGTTTTAATCTCTCTTCCGCAAATGCGGGTAAACTTCATCTAAATATAATATGCTTAACCCCTAGAACCAATAAGACATTAACGTAATTAGTACATAAGCGTATGAACCTAACAGGTGGTAAGACGCGGTGCTAATTTTTTTTATTGAATAGTCAAATAAAAATTCCACCAAAAATAGGTCTCCCCATCTCAGAATGTTCTCCCTCAGGGTAATTCCGTCTCCACGCAACTAACCACCATATTTTTAGTTTAAGTTGCAGCAAGAATCCTCTAAAATCACTGCCAAGGTCGACATGAAACATTCTATGGAGGAGAAAGAGCAAGAGGAGGGGGGTAATTTTCATTGTACACTTGGTTCCAACAAAATAAAGATCTTCGTTATAGAAGCAGCACGTCTTACTACCTGTTCAGGATATACGCATATGTACTAATTACGCTCATAAGTTAAGAATTAGGAAGGTTGAGTTTTAGAGGAAGCGTACCCGCAATTGTACGAGAGAGAGTATAAAACAATTCAGGGAAAACCATCCTCAGTATATCCGACCGGACTCAAATCTCGAATTCCCTGTCATCGGGAGTCTAGTCTCATGTGAGAAAGATGCCTTAGACGAGGTCCCCAACCTTTTTGTACCTTAGAGCACATTCAAAACTAACGGTAGTACGGCTGGCGCCAATTACTTTTCCAAGTCAAATTTACTAACTCCCGCCGGGCTCAGAGGTCAGCCCCAGCGCTATACACACGACCGGTCAACTACCATTGTGACGTTACATGTGGTTGTGTGGGTAATACTCAAGGCCGTAGCTGGGGGGTGGGAGGGGGTGCGTTGTTCAACCCCCTCCAACTTGACAAAAATAAATATAAAAATACTACTTTATTTGAGGTCTAAACAAGATCAAAATAAAGACACAAGGAACTATTTAACTACTCACCACCATTTTGGTGCTTGGATACATTTTAAAAATATATATTTATTCTGTGTTTATTTAGGCGATAAAGATGGGTAGATCCATTTCTAGATATTTACATCGGAAATAAGGTGACCTGGTGGTCTAGGGGTCAGGTGTCAGACTTCTATGCTGGCGGCCGGGGTTCAATCCTCGGTCCTGGCACAGATTTATCTGATTACCAAACCCTTCCAATTAGCGTAAGTGCGTATAACCCGAACGGGTAGTAAGACGCGGTGCTAATAATAATAATAATAATAATAATAATAATACATCGGAAATAGGAAGTATTAGCATAGTATTAATGAGTGTGGGTAGAATGATGAAAGGGGGTAGGTCTTTGAGATGAGGAAAAAGCAAAAACATTCATCATGAAACTATTAGAATTGTAGTTCCGAGTAAAAGTACACTTTGTAAATGAGCCTGCAAAGAAAGAGAAATGAGAGGGAGGGCAAGACGCAGAAGGCTCGGCGGGCACCATGACACCCGAGGGCATAGCGATGGGGATCCCTACCTTCGATCATGCGGTCACCGAAGTGAGTCCTCGTATGAATAAGATAATTGTTTCGCGTTAAGGTGGGATGGAAAAGGACGCGAGAAAAGGCCTTTTTTTTCAGTTTTTATGGCAAAACTGTTTTTGGCCAAAATAAAAATAAAAAATTGCTCTAGTATAAACATAGAGTATAACTTTCTTCACATTTTGATATCAAAAGTTCTTGAATATCCGTCATGAGCATAGCAGCATTAAATGAGAAACATCTTAAATGAAGAGAAAAAATTATCATTAAACTCAAGGACACCCTTGAAAGATATTCAACAAGTGTTGATATCATGCGAAGAAAATTAAATTCTATGTTTGTACTAAAGGAATATTTTATTTATTTTGGCAAAACCAAAAAGGTTTTGCCATAAAAATTGCAAAAATACTTATAGTTTCTCACATCCCCTTCCATCCCACCTTAAGTCCTCACCCTCGCAAAAAACAGGGCTGTCGTTGAAGGGGGGATGGTATTAGAATAACGGTCGGGCGAAATGAGGATAATTTTACCTGAATCGTTGTCCGCTATCCTTACACGAAGATGCGGCTACCTTTCCTCTAAATTCAACCCCTAACCTCATTTCCAACATTAACGTAACTAATACATAGTCCGAACGGGTGGTAAGACACGGTGATTAAGAAAACAAAAACATGTTGAACACCACTGGTCTAGATGTTTTTAAAACAGAGCGTACATACCAGTTTCACATGGACATGAGCGCTGCGGTGGGAGTGGGTGGAAACGTTAGACGGTAATTTACCCTAACAGTAACAGATGGTCTGGGGTTCATTTAAATCGCATCAGTAATGTACTTAGCCAGTACACGCTTTCAGATGGGTTTTTTTAACGTCACAAGCTTACTCTTCACCCCTCCCTTGTTTGTAAAGGCCTCGAACTTGGACGAGACGTTCAAGCTTTCAACTGTGCTGACCGATACTCTATGTAAACAGTGACGGGGTTCGAATCCTAGTCGGATTTAAAGTGTAATAAAAAAAACACTATATACGGTGACCTGGTTCAATGCGAGTTCAAACTATTTAAACTGCTAGGCAACCGTTGCGAATAAGAATAACATCATATTTTGCTTAAAGTATAATTATACATGTCTTATATTAATTATAAATGAAATATATTTATTTAAATTAATCCTTAGGACTTCATCAATGGCTGACTAAGTTTATTTGTTTATACGTTGGTCGTATTGTAGAAGATTTTAAAATGTTTAGACAAATAATAATATATGAGTATGAAATGGAATTAATACATTTTTTCAATACACGCCCCGTATGGCATCCGCAGAATGTACATAACATTATTATATCCAGAGTTTGTACATCCCTGTATTACATCCACAGAGTGCACATCCCCTGTATTTCATCCACAGAGTGTACATCCCCTGTATTACCTCCACAGAGTGCACATCCCCTGTATTACATCCACAGAGTGCAAATCCCCTGTATTACATCCACATAGTACACATCCCCTGTATTACATCCACAGAGTGTACATCACCTGTATTACATCCACAGAGTACACATCCCCTGTATTACATCCACAGAGTGTACATCACCTGTATTACATCCACAGAGTGTACAACATCTGTATTACATCCACAGAGTGCACATCCCCTCTATTACATCCACAGAGTGCACATCCCCTGTATTACATCCACAGAGTGCACATCCCCTGTATTACATCCACAGAGTGCACATCAACCTGTATTACATCCACAGAGTGCACATCCCCTGTATTACATCCACAGAGTGTACATCACCTGTATTACATCCACAGAGTGTACATCATCTGTATTACATCCACAAAGTGCACATCCCCTGTATTACATCCACAGAGTGCCCATATTCTGTATTACATCCACAGAATGCACATCCCCTGTATTACATCCACAGAGTGTACAATCCCTGTATTACATCCACAAAGTGCACATCCCCTGTATTACATCCACAAAGTGCACATCCCCAGTATTACATCCACAAAGTGCACTTCCCCTGTATTACATCCAGAGATTGCACATCCACTGTATTACATCCACAGAGTGCACATCCCCTGTATTACATCCACAGAGCGCACATCCACAGAGCGCACATCCACTGTATTACATCCACAAAGTGCACATCCCCCGTATTATATCCACAGAGTGCACATATTCTGTATTACATCCACAGAGTACACATCCCCTGTATTACATCCACAGAGTGTACATCACCTGTATTACATCCACAAAGTGCACATTCCCTGTATTACATCCACAGATTGCACATCCGCTGTATTACATCCACAGATTGCACATCCGCTGTATTACATCCACAGAGTGCAAATCCCCTGTATTACATCCACAGAGCACACATCCCCTGTATTACATCCACAAAGTGCACATCCCCTGTATACCCCTGTATTACATCCACAGAGTGCACATCCCCTGTATTACATCCACAGAGTGCACATCCCCTGTATTACATCCACAGAGTGTACATCCCCTGTATTACATCCACATAGTGCACATATTCTGTATTACATCCACAGAGTACACATCCGCTGTATTACATCCACAGAGTACACATCCGCTGTATTACATCCACAGATTGTACATCCCCTGTATTACATCCACAGAGTGTACATCCCCTGTATTACATCCACAAAGTGCACATCCCCTGTATTACATCCACAAAGTGCACATCCCCTGTATTACATCCACAGAGTGTACATCCCCTGTATTACATCCACAGAGTGCACATCCTGTGTATTACATCCACAGAGTGTACATCCCCTGTATTACATCCACAGAGTGTACATCCCCTGTATTACATCCACAGAGTACACATCCGCTGTATTACATCCAGAGAGTGTACATCCTCTGTATTACATCCAGAGAATGCACATCCCCTTTATTGCATCCATAGAGTGTACATATTCTGTATTACATCCACAGAGTACACATCCCCTGTATTACATCCACAGAGTGTACATCCCCTGTATTACATCCACAGAGTGCACATCCCCTGTATGACATCCACAGAGTACACATCCCCTGTATTACATCCATAGAGTGTACATCCCCTGTATCACATCCACAGAGTGCACATCCCCTGTACTACATCCACAGAGTGTACATCCCCTGTATTACATCCATAGAGTGCACATCCCCTGTATTACATCCACAGAGTACACATCCCCTGTATTACATCCATAGAGTGTACATCCCCTGTATTACATCCATAGAGTGCACATCCCCTGTACTACATCCATAGAGTGCACATCCCCTGTACTACATCCATAGAGTGTACATCCCCTGTATTACATCCATAGAGTGCACATCCCCTGTATTACATCCATAGAGTGCACATCCCCTGTACTACATCCATAGAGTGCACATCCCCTGTACTACATCCATAGAGTGTACAGACCATGTGCTTGGAGCTCGATCAGTTCTGCCAGCGCATGAGTGAGTCATGCAACTCGCATGTTGAGATATTTATGGAGTAATGATACAGTAATTGAAGTAGGACTTACACGGCTCGCATTAAAGACACAGTTAGACGAAACAGGATACACGGGCAAATAACAAAAATACATCATATTATCACCGCCTTGTCCTGGTAGGGAGAACCGACGAGTCGTGTTTTGTTAAAACGTTGCATGCGTCTTTTTTCAAACTAGACTGATTTACAACTTTTAGAGCCACTTCGGTGGTCGAATTGTCTAAAGTGTCACTATCGCAACAGAGTATAATGCCAACGAAGGGAAGATTGTGGTTCGATTCCAGTCGGCTGTACTGAGGATGGTTCTCCATAAATGGTTTTACACTTTCTTTCTACGCAAACGGTGATACAATTCCTTTACATTCAACCTTACTCATCCCTAGCCCATTAGCGTAGTTAGTACATAAGCGTATAGCTCGGATGTGTAGTAAGACGCGATGCTAAGAAAAAAAATATCTTGTTGGGTGTATGGAGGTTAGTTATTACTAAATGGTTTTCTGCCTTCCCTCCACGCAAATGTGGGGGCACATTTTCTAAATTCTACCTTCCTCATCACTAACATATTAACGTAATTAGTACATATGCGTACAGCCCAAACGGGTAATAGACGCTGTACTAAAATAAAAAATATATTTAAAAAAATAGACTTAACTATTTAAGTAAACGCTAGACTAAAATGATGAATATAATTATCCATACTGCCATCCCTCTATCACTATGTAGGAGCTCAAGTCTATACAATCCTGATTCTTTCAGACGACCGACACTCCTGACTATGTTGTCAAAGGATACATGCTCGTAAAAGGTTGAAATGACTCAGACGAAGAGAGCCGAGTTTGAAATCCGGCCATGTGTCTTTGAGTGCAAACGTTTTATTCAGTCCTTTTCCACGTAAATATGGGAACATTTACTCTACATCATATATTCCTGCACGAAGAGTGTAATTAGATGCGGAAAACACTGATGGATAGCAATACTTGTGCAAAACAGTCCATTAAATACAAGAAAGTATTTATTCGTTAGAAGACAGTATTCGAATAGTAGAAATAAATAATAATAATAATTATTATTATTATTAGCACCGCGTCTTACTACCCGTTCGGGTTATACGCACTTACGATAATGTGTAATGGTAGGGTGATTGTGAGATGATATGAAGGACCTACAGTTTAACGTGGGATCCGAACCACGGTGGAGGACTGGCATTCCCCACATTCACAAGATGTCTTGTCAGAGGTGAAGGAAGGGTTTGGTAATCAGATAAATCTGTGCCGGGACCGAGGATTGAACCCCGGCCGCCAGCACGGAAGTCTGACACCTTACCCCTAGATCACCAGGTCACCTAGAAATAAATTAATAAAACATTATAATTTAGTTTTTTGTATTGAAAAAAAAGTGAGGTTAGTGAGGCATGAGGACGTAAACAGGTTTAAAAAAGACTAGACTATCCTAGATAAAGTCTATGACATAATCTTGAATGAACGTCACTAGACAGCGGCAGAGTAGACCAACAGGCAACCAGCAGTTTCTCCTAGATACAGTTCATAATATACTCCTGAATGAACGTCCCTAGACAGCGGCAGAGTAGACCAACAGGCACCCAGCAGTTTCTCCTGGATACAGTTCATAATATACTCCTGAATGAACGTTCCTAGACAGCGGCAGAGTAGACCAACAGGCAAGCAGCAGTTTCTCCTGGATACAGTTCATAATATAATCCTGAATGAACGTCCCTAGACAGCGGCAGAGTAGACCAACAGGCAACCAGCAGTTTCTCCTGGATACAGTTCATAATATACTCCTGAATGAACGTCCCTAGACAGCGGCAGAGTAGACCAACAGGCAACCAGCAGTTTCTCCTGGATACAGTTCATAATATACTCCTGAATGAACGTCCCTAGACAGCGGCAGAGTAGACCAACAGGCAAGCAGCAGTTTCTCCTGGATACAGTTCATAATATACTCCTGAATGAACGTCCCTAGACAGCGGCAGAGTAGACCAACAGGCAAGCAGCAGTTTCTCCTGGATACAGTTCATAATATACTCCTGAATGAACGTCCCTAGACAGCGGCAGAGTAGACCAACAGGCAAGCAGCAGTTTCTCCTGGATACAGTTCATAATATACTCCTGAATGAACGTCCCTAGACAGCGGCAGAGTAGACCAACAGGCAAGCAGCAGTTTCTCCTAGATTGGACACAATTGAATGACAGTCTTCTGTTCTCCCAAGCTCGCGACTGCCTCTTACATCCTATTATGCCTTGGCGTCTCCTTCATCAGGCTGCAATAACGACAACAAGTTTTGATAGACGGTTACGATACCTTTGATCGATAGGAAAAGCGTCTGGCTATTCGCCTAAATACTACCAGGATCGATTCCTGATCAAAGCCAAGTAAAGTTCGGTTTGTTCCCCTTTGACAATGGGCTAAATTACAGTATGAAATATATTTGTTTCGATTATCACTTTAAGTTGTAAATATATAAACAAAATAAATAAGGAAATATGCTGAGAGTGCCCTGGAGAGAGGATTACAAGTAAACGGTTGAAGATATCTCTATGAACAGTCGGTCAGGATCAAGCTCAGGTCTCCAGTTTAAGAGCCATGTTTGCCAACCTCTCACATAACCACACTTATGTCACACTAAATCTTTTACAACTAAAGATTATCTGTATTCATATTAAATTCAGTGAATTTTTTCCTTGCGCTGTGAAAATGATAGAACACCCAAACTTGAACCATATTAAATATATAATTATTTAAAGTCTATGAATGATCTGTTTGTTAAGTTAATATTGTTTGTATAGTTTTTTAATAATAGGAAACTTATATAATCACTTATTTAAAGTGATAAAAGTCTTCACTAGCTAAGGATTTCAAATGGGAAATTTTCAAAATTACCAAAAATGATATAATGTCTAAAATAGTTTTTTGGTATTTAGTTTTTGTTTTAATAAAAAATAACATAATAAACTTGGGTAGTCAGAGAGATAATTATCATAATTATATTCCAAATGATTAAAGGGTACAGGATAAAAAAACGCTAGTGCTTCCATCTGTTATGCTGGGATCACGATCAATTTAACGTTCACTTAACATTAACTCGACGTAAATAAACTAGTGTGTGATCAGAATTCGTAGCTTAACCTAACAGCTCGTACAAGACACAGACAATGGATTTGGAACGTTTGAAAACAAATTGTCCACTAAAATTAAACCCAATCATTTTGGGGCTGATTAGGCTACAAGTACTTGAAATAGAATCTTGCTAGAGTTACGAAATAAATGTGTAAAGAGAGACTACAACGTCTTAAGAGTTCTTGAAACACTGGTGGGGGGATGGGAGAGGGGTATATACCGAAGGATTCGACTGAGGACCATAAACAAACAGAATGAATATTAAATAGTCTTGTTGACGTCACTCGCAACATTGGCTAGCGAGAACACGTGGTATCTTTCCTTTAACGTTTACGTAACGTGAAAGTTCTCCCTGGACAACTCTTGAATTAAGTGTGCACGTTAAGTTATCTGCACCATGATGGCTTCCATTTAAAAACACGAGAAGAACCGTTACGTTACGTTACAGAAAGTTAAGTGAACGTTAAGTTGATAGTGATTCCGACATTAGACAATCATGAGACCTTTCAAAAATGCTATTTAGATTATGGTTATAAGAGTTCTCTGTCGTATTTTAATTAATTAAAAGAAAAAGTATTAGCTAGGGTCTATATGGGGTTTGGGATGTAGGAGTCGTTTTCCTGGAAAATATGTGTAGCGTGATTTCCTTATCCCCCCTCCTCCCCGTGCTATTCAATTGTTTCAATGGCAGTAGAATAGACTGTCACTCGCAGGGAGATTGAGGTTCGAATCTTAGTCGGGTGTACTGAGGGTAGTTTTTCCGAAATGGTTTTCCACTCTACCTTCACAAAAGTGCGGGTACACTTCCTATAAATATAACCTTACTTATCCCTAAAAACATTAGAGTGACCTGGCGGTTCAAGGGTAAGGTGTCAAGACTTTTGTGTTGGGGGTCCGGGGTTCAATCCCCAGTCCCAGCACAGATTTATCCGATTTCCAAACCCCTCCTTCACCTCTGACAAGACGTGTATTAATCACAACTTGTGAATGTGGGGAATGCCAGGTCTCCACCGTGGTTCGGATCCCACGTTAAACTGTAGGTCCTCCATTTCATCTCACAATCACTCAACCATTACACATTAGTGTAAGTGCGTATAACCCGAACGGGTAGTAAGACGCGGCGCCAATAATAATAATAATAATTATTATTATTATTAAAATCGTTTCAAGATTAATGGTGCCATTGTGTCTTTCAATAACAAGGTCGAATTGGAGAAGTGAGATGGAGAACCCTCAACGAACTGACACTTCCTCCCATCAAAACTTGTTGCGAGTCCCAGCGCGCCTCCGAGTCCGGCTGCCACGCTCGGTAATAGCTCAAAAAGCCTGACAATTAATTAATGTGCCTTACGTTAACAGCAACATTCTTCAGCCATGACAAGGAGAGTCGAGTACAGGCGGGACAGAAAAAAAAACAGTACAAAGAAAAATAAAAGACTGCATGCAAAAAAAGAAGTGAGTGAAGGGCCATTTAATAATAATCATACGAGATTAAAAGTAATCTTACCAAAATTGGCTCTGGCGTCACTTTCACAATACAATGGCGTACCGATGACAGGAAGATCGGGGTTAAAATACCGGTTTGCACTGAAAGAGTTTTTATTTTTACGAAGTGTTTTTCCTCTCTCTCTCCACGTAAGTTTCCTCTAAATACAACCTTCCTTATCCCTAACAAATTAGAGTAATTAGTACGGTATTAGGATGATTTGAAAACTGGAAACTCATTTTGTCATAATGGCGGTGGAAAAAAAAAANGTTCAGGTCACAGGGTTTGTAGTGAAGCTCAGCCTAAGTTCAAAAATTTTGGCGATTTTTGAGCAAATCTAAAGATCAAGAGCTTCTTTTAAAGAGAAAAACCACTTTATTTATGACATCAGGAACCCTATCTTAAGATCGTCCATAAATTCGCTGACTAAAGTAAAACAATAAATGTCGTTTTCTGAAATTTTAGCCTCAGATTTGAATGTTATTTAAAATTTTAGTTTTATGCGCATCCTTAGCACGTTAGAGTAAATACTCCATATGCATATAGGTCGAAAGGATAGTAAGACGTGGCGCTAAAAACTAAATCATTCATTCCCATTTCCTAAAATATCCTAACAAATCGACGAGTACCACTTTTCAGAATTTATTTTAATTTATTTGTATCTGCATAGGTCAAAATAAAGTGTAAGCGGCACCCATACCTCCCAACAGCCATTAATAGAATTAATTAAATCGTTTTAATAGATCGTTCCCTTGATCCTGTGTTCTCTTAAGTCTAACTCGTTAAGTTATTATTATTATTATTATTATTATTATTATTTAGCACCGCATCTTACTACCCGTTCGGGTTATACGCTTTAAGTACTAACTACGCTAATGGATTAGAAATTGGGAAGGTTGAATTAGAGAAAGTGAACCCGCATTTGCATGGAGGAAGAGTGGAAAACCATTTAGGAACCCCCACCTCCCCAGTTCACCCGACCGATATTCGAACCTCGATCTCCCCGTCCTCAGCAGTCGAGCTCAACACGACTAGCGCGTCAGCCAAACTACACCACCGAGGCGGGTAATCCGTTAGAAAGAACGATTACAGGAATAGAAGGACTTTGGTTCTATTTTAAAAATAACATTATATTCATACGAATCCTACACCTTAACTAAGTCTATATCTTGTCTATCTATTGAGTTAATGGTCCCGGGGTCGATTCCCGACATGGCCGAAAACTGTATTATTGGTGTAATGTGGGCTAACCCTTTAAAAGTGATGACTTAACCGCCGGGGATTGTATGTTGTGCCTGTCCTAGTCTTAAGTTAGATTATAAGCCATATGAAACTACAACAGGACTAGCCAACCAGTAGTGGAAAATATATGGCTTGAATAAAAAATTGACCCAGGCCACAGGCTGGAACAGTAATGACGATTAAAAAAAGTAAAAAATTATTCGTACGTGGGTGTGGCCGAGATATACAATATATACATATATATTCAATGTACAGTATAAATTGGCTAATTCGAGATTGATTAAATAAAAAAATTTAATAGTTCGTACCCGTCATGATTTCCCATGAAATTTCTATTCAAATCAACGCTAAAAAGTAACATTTATTTCAAATTTTTAGAAAGCAATGTTTGGATAACTCGAAGCTTATATAGTGTTAATTTTTTCTAGTTTGTTCTCATTTCAAACCTAAATTAACGATCCATATTAATAATAATAATAATATTTAGCACCGCGTCTTACTACCCGTTCGGGTTATACGCTTTAAGTACTAATTACTCTAATGGATTAGGAATTGGGAAGGTTGAATTAG